>JAPYYD010005114.1:0-12456 GCA_028551405.1 Uromys caudimaculatus | reverse complement strand
GGAGGATGTGCTGCAAGGATGGGAGGATGTGCTGCAAGGATGGGAGGATGTGCTGCAAGGATGGGAGGATGTGCTGCAAGGATGGGAGGATGTGCTGCAAGGATGGGAGGATGTGCTGCAAGGATGGGAGGATGTGCTGCAAGAAAACTATTGGCTGTGAGAGAGGGTGGTACTCCAGGGTGCTGCGTCTTCTTGTGCGTGTCAGCAATAGCTTTCTGCTTTGCTTGGATATTTGATGCCCTTCCTCCATTTTCCATGCTTCATTTTTAGACTATATTCTTCTAGGGGATCTACTGTGTTCCTGCATCTTAGTGTGTGTGTGTGTGTGTGTGTGTGTGTGTGTGTGTGTGTGTGTGTGTGTGTGTGTGTGACTTCTACACCCACCTCTATCTGAGATCATGCATAAGAGTATCCATGCTTCTAAGACCTCTGTTTGATTTATAACCAGGAAAATGTAATGGGCCAATCTCTATACCTGTGATGCAAACATCAGGCTCCTGAGGCAGTGAGCTTGAGCTTGAACCTGGGGAGATGTGAGATAGATTGTTTGAGCCACTACACAGAACTTGAAAGTGCCCTAAGAGATGGAGAGTCACTGGGTTCTGAGGATAGTCCTTGGGTTCATAAGTAGAGATTTACCTGGTCAGATCTGTCTCGGGACCACTCAGCTATGTGACTTTATAATGTCCTATTTTGTTTAAGTATCTATTGATTTAGTTTACATGCTAAGTGAAAGACTCATAATTGATAAAGTAATAAGGTAGCAAAATTCTAAGAAATAAAACTCTATCTGTTTATCTATCTATCTATCTATCTATCTATCTATCTATCTATCTATCTATCTATCTATCTATTATTTATCTATCCAACACATCCCCTAGTGTTTGTTAGACACTTATCTCATGGAATGTCATCATTGCTACTAAAAGGGTCCCAGATTGTTGCCAGTTAAGAGGGAGTGGGATGCTGAACAGTGGTGCAAAGAAGGCTAGAATTTCATCAAAATGGAAGAAACCAGAGGTGAGTCTAGCTTTCAGTGCCTGTCTTACCTGTAAGCCACGGACTGCTATTCTAGATAGTTGTGATGTAGCCAAAGATAGACTGACATGCTGAAAGTTGAGTGTAGAGACAGCCTTAGCCATTTCCTCTGACTCATGGTCCTCCTCCCCCACCTTCTTTCCCATTTCATTCCTTGCAACAAACACTCAAAAGGAAAATGTCTCCACATGAGCAGAACAGGCACGTGCAGTTGGAATGAGTCAAAATGGTTGTTTTTAAAAACTGACTTTAGGGTTGGGAAGGAAGTAGAGTGGAGGAATGCTTGCCTAATACCTGTAAGGCCTTGAATTTTATCCCTAATTCTGGAAATAAAATACAGTTAAAAAATGGGATGGGGGGCAGGGCGTTTGGTTACCAGCCAAATTGTAGAGTTGCCATGTACCTGCTACCCAGCTTCACTCTGAGTGTCTTGCATTTACCAGTTGGTACAACTCATAAACCAATACCAACACAATATTATTAAAGTTCATGCTTTCTTCACATTTACTCAGCTTTTACATAATGTCTTTTTTCTCTACCCCGGGCTCTCATAGAGATGTCACATTGCATTTGACAGCCATTCTCTGTAGACCCCCTTGAACTGTGAATTACTCAGGCTCTCCTCAGCTTTGATAACTGATGGTGCTTGAATTTTTATTGATGTGCTCATTGTTCGTAGCGATGGCTTTCCTGAAAGCATGTTCATCCCTGCATACCCCTTTGACCATGTCTATTTGTTGCTATTTCTCTCCTCTCCCTTTCTGCTGGTTATCCTACCTCCTCTTTCATGGATGACTGACAATTCGGATAGTACTGCTTCTCCTATAGGAAGAGGCCATGGTGGTGAGTTTTCTGGAAAGATGATCACAAAGATTCAGGTGTTTTCTCAAAACACATCAGGGATCTGAATTATATTTAAAAAATGCCATTTTTGATGTTTACTGTGTGCCTCCTGCTTAAAGTCACCTTCTCCTGCTTCTGCGTTATATGATTTCAGATTGAGGCTCTTGTCTTAGCCCCAAAATAGAGAGTGGTGAGTTACTCTCCATTTTTGAGAGAGGGAGGGAGGAAAGGAGAGAGGGAGGGAAGGAGAGAGGGAGAGGTATACAGAAAGAGAGACAGAGAGAGGAGAGATAGATAGATCGATCTATTTAAGTTGGTATTCTCCCACATGGGAGTTCTTTTTCTTCTCTTTATTTGGCTATACTTGTAATAGACATTTATTTTATACTTTGGGTTATAACACATCATTTTTGATTTAATCATTATTGTTTTATTTCTCACAAAGAGATTGGAAGCTCTTTTTGTTGGCACCCCAGTTCCTCTGACAGACTCCCACCATTTTAAAAAATAGGTCTCTTACTTTCTATCATAATAAAATATTGGAGATTGATTTTGTAGGCTTTGTTTTCCAGCCCAAGAACCACCCATTTCTCTAAGGAGCCTTGGTTCTTGTTATTAGCAAATGATATTAAAGACCAACATGTGGGTGTGAGCCATACTGCGTGTTCCTAGGGTGTTGGTTTTGCTGTCAAATGACAGGGTAAGGAAATGTGTGTACACCGCTTATGTACAAACATAGTAATAAATATTTTATATGCAAATAATTCTCTGTAACTATCCATACGGCCAAGGCTCCAAATCTGAATCAGCTGATTTGTCCTAGCTTCTTTCACTTGTTGGTCTGTACTTTTCCACCTCAACAGTGAGAAACCTAGCTCACCATCTACCATACTTAATTAAAGAAATTTCAGGATACGTGTACAGCTGTGGTGGCTTGAATGAGAATAGCCCTCTTAGGCTCATATATTTGAATACTTAGTCACCAGTTGGCGGAACTGTTTGGGGGAGATTTGGAGGTGAGACTGTATTGGGAGAGGTGTGGCATTTGGGAGTGAGCCTTGAGGTTCAAAAGCCCAGGCCACTTCCAGTTAGCTTTCTCTGCCTTATGGTTGTGTCTCAAGATGTAAGCTCTCAGCTATTGCTCCAGTGCAGTGTCTGCCTGCCTGCTGCCACGCTCTCTTCAAGGATGGGCATGACCTCATCCTCAGAAACTTTAAGCCCCAAATAAACTTTTTGTTCTATAAGTTGTGCTCGTCATGGTGTCTTATCACAATGATAGAAAAGTAAGACAATGGCAGTTTTAGAATTGTTCAGTCATTTCCTACTGGAAATAGTGATTAACTAGTGCTCTTCCTTACATAGTGCTTATGTGAAAACACTTCTGCATTAAGCTCTTACCTGCACATAACAATGCAGTCAGGCTGTTTCATAGCATAGAGTCTTCCCACATAGGCTGTATCCCATCCTGGGATGTATCAAGTGCTTTTCCAGAAAGAAAAGAAAAGAAAAAAAAAGCATTCATAAAGTTTTTGGAAAAAATAAACAACCCTCTTTTTCTGCCATGAAGGTTTGTGGATTTGAAAAGAGTGTACACATGTGTCCTCTATCATAGACAATTCAGAGTGGCTTTGCTTTCTAGAAAGACCTTTTCTGTTTTGTTTCACCAACACATCCTCAAGTTCCCCTGGATCTCAAGCAATCATTGGTTATTTTCCTGGCTGTGTAATTTTGTCCATTGTAGAATTTCATGTAGTTGAAATCAGATATGTAGATTTTTCTTTCACTTAGCAACAGGTAATAAAGATGGCTTTGGTTTTTTCATGGGCTGACATAAACCACCAAAATAGCATCCTATTTTACTGATGACCCAGTTTGTTCATCCAAGTCTGAGGGTCTACCAGTTTGCAAGAGACACAGAGATATAGTAAATGACAGTAGCAAAGAGCACCGCTAGAATGAAGAGATTCTCTATTACCCAGGCTCTCCAATAAATGCACATTTAAGAAGAATAATAGAGGGGAAGAAATAAAATTTAGTAAGATTGATTTTAGAAGAATATCAACCTAATGAAATTTGTATTTTACCTGGCTATGATTTAAGAAAACTAACTATAGGAATAAACTCATTTATGAGACAATTAGAGAAATATTAATATTTTCTGGCTATTGAATGACAGTAAGAATTTTTAAAAAATTAAAATTACAATTATTGTGTTGTTAAAAACCAGTTAAAGTTAGACATGAATGCTAATGCATTTTTGGATTCAATGACAATGACATTCTGAGATTCTTGTTGCTGTATAGCAAACAAGATGGGAGACAAAAACAGAATGCATTGAACATGGAACTGTCCAGCAGGGGCCTTCACAGAGCCTCCACTCCTGTGTCCTAGTGTCCTTGCTGTATGGTGCTTCTTGCTTCATGATGCTTTGCACTCTACCAAAAGAGAAACGTGAACTCAAAACAGCCACACACGCTTCACCTACAATGACATACTACTCTCAAGATATGCTAGGGCAATGGTGGCCCAAAGCTGGTGGGAGTAACCAATCAATAACTGATTTGCCTTAAGGTCCTCTCCATGAGACGGAACACATATTCAACACTGCTTGAGTGACCAAGAACATGGGACTAGACAGCCCAGGAACCTAAGGTAAAACATGATATCACTGGTCTAAAATAACAGGAAAAAGATGTACCAATAAAATGAGTCCTAATACTATTCTGCTGTACTCATAAATCAGTGCTTGTTCAGACGCCATCAGAGAAGGATCCTCCTGCTGCAGATGGAAGCAGATAGAGAGACCCACACCTGGACATTGTACTGAGAGTCCTTGGAACACTCAGCCCTAAACGAGATGTCCCCATCAAATCCCTCTTCTCAGAGATCAGGGACCCTCTGGAAGAGGAGGTGGAAAGAATATAAAAGCCAGAAGTGATGGAAACACCAAGAAACAAGCCTCTGTAAATCAACAAAGTAGAGCTCTTACGATTTCACAAGACTGAAGCAGCGTGCACAGGGCCTGCACTAGGCCCTCGGTGCTTTTAGTATGGCTTCCAGGTTAGTGTTTTTATGGGACTCCTGGTGTGCGAATGAGTGAGTCTCTGGTAACTGTGCCTTCTCTTGGGCTCTTTGTTTTCTGTTGGTTTGTCTTGTTTGACTTTGATGTGATATTTTTTTACTTGATTTTATTATATTTAAAAATGAGTGAATGAATGAATGAACGAAAACCTAGCCATTAGGGTAAAGTTTAACAACTGAACTGCTATTTGCACCTGCTGGGAAATGAAAAATATGTTTTCTCCAATGGAATGGCTCTGGGTATATGAACTGCTTCAGGGCAGATCTCATGTTCAGGAGTAGTTACCAACATATAATGGAATCCATAGGTTTTTGTGTGTTTTATTTTATTAGAGTTTGGTGTTTTCTTTTTGGGTGATATTTTATTTTGTTAGTTCATTTTCTTGGTTTTGGAGGTTTTGTTGTTGTTATTTTGAGAAAGAACTTAAAGTTGGGTGGGTATGGGGGGGGGAAGCTCTGGATGGGCTTGGGGTAGGAAAAGAATATGATCACAATATGTTTAAATTTCAAAATTGTGTTAAATAATAAAAAGTGTGGCAAAATGGAACAAGATTCGCTTTCAGGCCACAATTTAGGTGGGTCAATTATTCATCGGGACACTGTATTATTCTTTAAGTCTTCTTGCATGTGTTTGGAATTTTGCATAGTTACACAAGTGTTGAAACCTGCAGTGTATACTGCAGCCAAAATGTGAGAGACAAAATAACAGCTCTGTGTAAAGGAACAGGAGACTGCCAATCTGACCTTGAGGGAGAAAGACAGCCCAGCTTTACAAAGCTCGTTCTTTGTTCATTAGAAGAAACTATTAAGAAAGAAAAACTGCACTGCCCAGGGGATGCCTCAGTTGGGGGAGAGCTTGCTTTGCAAACAAGAGGACCTGAGTTCCATCCCAAGAACCATTCTTAAAACCCTGGGAATGACACTTGTCTGTGAGCCCAGCACCTTGGAGATGACATCTTGCAGGCTTCTGGAGCCCATTAGCCAGGCTGGCTTAATCAGCAAGTACCAGGTTAATGAAAGACTCCGTTTCAAAAAGGAAGGTAGTCAGCTTCTGAGGAAAACCACCCAAGGTGGTGCTCTGGTTTCCACATACATGCACATACACAGGCATGTGCACTGCCCTCATTCCTGTACCCAGTTGAATGCATCGACATATTAAAAGAAAATGGTAAAGCCATCCAGGGGGAACATGTATTTATGATAAACATCACTGACAAAGCTATTACAATAAAATTCTCCAAATCTGAGCTGGGCAGTAGTGGTGCATTTAATCCCAGCACTTGGAAGGCAGAAAAAAAAATCCCCAATATCCTCCTCCAAGTACAGTGAGGAATAAAACCACACAGCAGATAAACCAATACAGAGTGAGAAAACGATAGGAGGAGACTCTTTTCTAAAGCAGAGTATCAAATGTCTAATATGGGAGAAAGGTTACTCCAACTCATTAGCCAAGAGAGACATGTAAGTTAAGATTTTAATAGCATATTTTCAACTCACTTGCCAGCACTATTAAAGTGAAACAGGTTGTACTAATACTTGGGAGAAATGTACAACAGCAGGAGCTTTTATCTTATGTGAGTACACTGTAGCTGTCTTCAGACACACCAGAAGAGGGCATCAGATCCCATTACAGATGGTTGTGAGCCACCATATGGTTGCTGGGAATTGAACTCAGGACCTCTGGAAGAGCAGTCAGTGCTCTTAACCACTGAGCCATCTCTCCAGCCCACTAGCAGGGGCTTTTAGATGCTTGTGAAATGAGGGGTAAATTGCCAGCACCTTTGAAAACTGTCGGTATCTATAAAAGCTGAATATCTACATTCATCTATACATCTATGCATACCCTCTGACCTAGTGATGCTACCTCTGGCTCCAGGTTCTCAGTTGGACTCTGTAAATACACACTAGCTATTCAAGACTACTGAGAACATCCTGAAATGACCCAAAAGCACACTAATAGACTGGATAATAGTGATACAACACTATATATGAGTATGAATTAAGAAATTTACACCAAAGTAACAAACCCAATCATAAGCCTCTAAACCAATGGCCCTCAACCTTCCTGAAGCTGTGCCCCTTCAATACAGTTCCTCATGTTGTGGTGGCCCCCAACCATAAAACCATTTTCGTTGCTACTTCATAACTGTAATTTTGCTAATGTTATGATTATAATGTAAATATCTGATATGCAGGATATCTGATATGTGACCCCTGTGAAAAGGTCGTTTGACTCCAAAGGGGTGATGATATACAGGCTGAGAACCACTGCTCTGAATCTTTATTGACATTTCTTTTTGAGACAGTGTCATATACTACATAGCCCAGGCATGATTCTCCTGCCTTAGTCGCCTGAGTGCTAGGATTGTCTGGCATGCCCCGTTGCTCTTATCTGATTGGATATTAATGGTCAAATGAGTTAGACACATACGTGCCCACAACCAATAGCATACAGAACGTTCTTTGGAGAGCAAGATGAAAGCATAACAAGACTTTCTACCAGCTGCCAATTTTATCCTTCCGAGTGGGCCATCTAAGGAGGAAGTAGCTGCTCTGAGAAGAACTAGTTCTGTGTCACTGTGATTCTTATTATTGAAATGGAGAGCCATGCTCCGTTATGGCATTGGAAAAGGTCATATATTTGATAGCGATGCTGTATTATATTTTCAAGTACTTTCCCCAGGCTGCTGATGTCCGTCTGCCTACTCAGAAAGGAGAGTGGTTTGTGATGTGTGGGGTGGAATTTAGACAGAATGCTAACAGTTTGGATCTGTGCAAGTATGTGTGCATGTGTGTGTGCAAGTGTGTTGTATACACACATGTGTGTGCCCGTGTACCTATGCAAATGCTTGTAGAGACCAGAGGAGGATTCTGGGTGGCCTGCTCTACCTCTCTCTGCATTACTTCTGTTTGATAGGGTTGCTTACTGAACCTGTAGCTCGGCTGGTGGCCAAGAAACCCCAGAGAGCTTCTTGTCTTCATGTCCCCATAGTGCAGGGGTCACGGGTGCTCAGGACCACATCCAGTATTTTATAGGGGTTCTGGGAATTTCCACTCAGGTCCTTGTGCTTAACCAGCAAGCATTCTTACCTTCCAGACCATCTTTCTAGCTCCCCATAAGCTCTTTAGAGTTCAAGACCACACATATTTTGTTTACTGTTGGCTCCCAGAGCCTAGTGTAGAGCTGGCACATACTGGGTGCTAAGGTGATCAATTGAATAAATTCCATTTAACTCATTATTAGGTGGACCCAATAAAACCAATCCTACTTTATGCATTTTGTGTACAACCAATTAAAAATAAGGGCACATATAAATCACTTGTCTATGACTGCCTTTATGCCTACTCTGCAGTAGGTAGGAGAGAACATCTGAAATTTGGCACAACCTGAAAAAATGCCTTTTTCCTGGACGAAACTTATGGATCCAGTTTTTCTTCCTCTAATATCAGCACATGGTAGTTCACGGCATCATGGATTCATGTCTTTGAGGCTCAGTCCTCCATACTCAGGAAGTCTCCTATAATCACAATAGTCCCTAGGCTCCAGGAATAGGAGAAGGGAGCTTCTTTTGAGGAGTCTGTTGCCTAAACTCTTACCTAATGCTGCAATCTCTATTCATTGTCTGACACCATTCTGACCCCTCTGTGAGCTCTGCAGAATCACAGGCCTCACCCTAAATATACAGAGACAGAACAAACATCGTATTCAGTCCTGGGGCTGGGCCAAATTAGAGGAAAACCTCAGTAATAGTCATACAGGCCATGGGGATAACGCTTGGCGAGGTGAAACGAATTTTAGTTGGAAAGACCTTCTTGCTGGAGCTCCATAGACTGTGAGAAGGCTGACCACTGAGGCGAAACGTGAGCTTGGTCATGCTCTCACTGATTCATGGTTTCACGTCCAGGGCCTTACATAACCCCACTCTGTCTTTTCCATGACAGTTCTTCAAATGTTTCAGAGTAGCTTATTTCCCCTGGAGGGTTTCAGAGGCCAGGACCGGTTAGAACTTGCCTCATGAAATACCAGTTTTCTAAGATGTTTTGTGTGAACCTATGGCTGAGTGACCATGTAAGCCGTACTTCTGTTTTGCCTTGGAAACTCTCATTTGAGGCTCTGAGAGGTCTAAAAAAACTTAATTTTGATGACCTCAATCTGATTATTTCAAGCTAATTGTCCAGGGAAATTTCCCTCATGTAACAGCTAGCAATATTATCAAGATGTGCAGACATATTTTGGGGGAAGTAGAAATCAGCTGGAGTGTCTTCAGATAATCCATGGAGGGTTGAATGATGCACCCCTTGCCCCCAGTGCAGGTCCTAGTCCCTAACTCCGGACCACTGAGGATGATTCTGTTACTCTGCTCTGCAGAATGGTCAGAAGATAAATTTGTGCTTGTCGAAGCCACCACGTATACATTAAGTTGTTCTGGCAGCAGCGAGAAACAAAGGCATCCTTATCATGTCTGTGCCTGGTTAATCCTTTCCAGGGCTTCTGAACAGTCTCTGGGAAGAAAGTCCAAGCTCCTTGCCATAGCTCACAGGTCTAGATCCAGAACTCTGCCACTCTGGCTTGTCCTTGGTGGTCTGGTGGCACTCACTGACCTCTGCCACTCTGGCTTGTCCACAGTGGCCTGGTGGCACTTACTGACCTCTGCCACTCTGGCTTGTCCACAGTGGCCTGGTGGCACTCACTGAACTCTGCCACTCTGACTTGTCTGTGGTGGCCTGGTGGCACTCACTGACCTCTACCACTCTGGCTTGTCTGTGGTGGCCTGGTGGCACTCACTGAACTCTGCCACTCTGACTTGTCTGTGGTGGCTTGGTGGCACTCCCTGAGCTCTGCCACCCCGGCTTGTCTGTGGTGGCCTGGTGGCACTCACTGAACTCTGCCACTCCGTCTTGTTTGTGGTGGCCTGGTGGCACTCACTGAACTCTGCCACTCTGGCTTGTTTGTGGTGGCCTGGTGGCACTCACTGTTTCTCTTCCTGTTACTTAACCCACCAAGGGCAGCCTCCCTGCAGGAGCTTGTGCTTATGCCTGCTAAGCCTTGGGGACTCCGGCTGCTCTCCACATGACTTACTCCCTTTTAGAATGGCCTCCAATCCCTGGCCTTCCATACCCAGCCTACCTAATTCTCCCTCTCTCCCAGGATTCCTGATTATTTTGCTTACAATCTTCATTACTTCACATTGCTACTTTCTACCATGGTTGACTTATTTATTGTCTTAAAAACATTGCCTTGTAGAGAAGATATCCAAACACATAGCAAGTGCTCAGAATACATTGGTAATTGATGTCTACATGGCTAACAGAATACAGATGTAGTTCTGAGTTTCCTGGTCACCCTGGTGGCTTCTCTTGGAGCATGTCCTGGTTGATTTATGCATCTGAAATTAAGACTTCCAAAGCTGACTACAATATTATGAGCCAGAGCTGAATCTTGAGGAGCAAAGCAGAAATGATATTTCTTGAGTTTCAGGGAGCTTATTCTTTATGATAAAAATCATAAAGCATTTGTTTTGAAAAGGAGAAAAGTCAGAGTGTCTTTAAATTAAATTCATTTAGTGCCTTGATCAGCTCTGGCTATCTTAGTGAATTGCTGTAGACTGTAGTTTATGTAGCAGATATTAATTTTCTCACGGTTTTGCAGGCTGGAATCTGAGATCAGGCTGTTGTGTCTTGCGTTTTCCTGTTCTTTAAGTCAGTCTCATAGGATGGGGAACCTACTCTTACGGCCTCAGTTGGTTTTCCTTTTTGGAATTCCTAGCTGATTACTGCAGGTAAGGGCTTCAGCACATGGCCTTTGAGAAACCCAGTTTAGCTCATGAGCAAGATATTGACATCAACCCTGCCCATCCTATCTGAAGTTGTAAGAGACTCTCCGTAGGCATTCCCTACCTCCTCCTTCCCACTCTGTTGTTTTGTTAATGCTTGTCATATATAAAAATGTTCTTATATATTCTACTTATGGAATACCATTTTACCATACTAGAGTATAAATTATAATGCTAGGAAAGGCTTTGGCTATTATGTATGTGTGTGTGTATATATATATATATATATACACACATACATATATATAAAGACACACACATATATATACATATACATTTATGAACACACACACATATATGTGTGTGTGTGTATATATATATATGTATATATATGTGTGTGTGTATATATATATATATATATGTGTATGTATGTATTTGTATATCCTTGATGCATAACCAGTGGTTAGCAGGAAGCAGGTCGTCAACAAAGGAACAAGTGGGTATTGGAGTAACTTAGCTAGCCAATTGTATTTGTATAAATGTTGACCAGAAATTCCTCTTAAAATAATTAGTATTTTTAATATGATTTCTACAACGAAAGACCCAGCTTCTTCTAGAGTGTTGCTTCCTCCTCTTCCTATGGGCACAGCCAGGTTACATTTCTCATTCCCCCAGCAGCTTGGTGTGGTCATGAGAACATGAGGGGCAGAATTGTGCCTTCCTCTCCAGTTGGCTTAATGAAGCCTCCCAAACTTAATTCTATCTGCTCTTTACCTCCCTTCCCATGGCACATTAATTCCAGGACAGCATGAAATACTATTTCTTGAAAATATCAGGAATTGTACAACCAGGAAATGGCTTGAATTATTTTTCTCTGATAGAGAAGTGCTGCTGTGACACTTGCTATGGGTGATCCTTTGCTTTCTTTTTGCTTTCTTTCTTTTCTTTCCTTTTTTACAGTAGTTAGCTTGTCTTCTCCTAGCACATAAATCTGTACAGATAATTGTTCAATCTATGAAAGGAGTTAACATTCACAGACGCTCAAGACAGATGCCGGCCAATGTTTTCATTCATACTTTTCTTCGGTGTTCAAACTCTGAGGTCTCTGGACACACACAGTGGCCTGGGATGGTGGTATGAGGAACGGGTTATTGGAAACTAGGCCACACTTAAAGGACATCATTAAGCCATTCACTTTCTCTTCTAGATGGCAGAAAGCAATATCCCTGCTTTAGCTTTTCTTTCTCATCAGAATGATTTATGGAGGCCTCTGAATTATTGGGATTGCAGTACTATTTGGCTGTTCCCCAGGTGCCAATACACCATCGTCAAATGATCCACAGCCTTGCAGGGACCCCTACACATCCTCATTTGCAAAGGCACATGGAAGCACTGTGAACCCCAGAAGCCCTCAGTGAAGAAATCAAATCAGCAGTTTGGTGTTTGCAGCACAGAGATGCCAAAGGCTGGAAACAGAGCGGACAGAGTCCATTAGAGCTGACACATGCATTCTGCACCAATACTGCACACGTCTGCAAAGCTTAATCCACAATTTAGAAGATATTTATTCATGTTGCTTCCTTACTTGATTGCCACAATATGCCATGAGGCAGGTAGGAACACATTTAAACACAAGGGTTGGTTTTCTTTTTTCTTTCTTTTCTTTTCTTTTCTTTTCTTTTCTTTTCTTTTCTTTTCTTTTCTTTTCTTTTCTTTTCTT
>JAPYYD010005113.1:0-12456 GCA_028551405.1 Uromys caudimaculatus | reverse complement strand
TGTGGAGGTGCATGCCTGCAGGCTCAGGACTGGGTGTGGGGGTGCATGCCTGCAGTCTCCACATGGGGAAGATGAGTCAGGACGCTGTGATTCTAGACCAGCATGGACTCCTCAGCAAGATCCTGACTGGAAGGGAAAATCACTGAGCTGGTGGGATAGACCAGTTGGTGGTGCTGCTAACCCTGAAGACCTGAGTTTGAGTCCCCAGCTCCATGTGATTGACGGAGAGACCTGACTCCTGCAAAAGGCCCTCCAACCTTCCTAAGTGTGAAATTTCATATGCATGAAATCACCCTGCGAGCCGGGCAGTGGTGGCGCACACCTTTAATCCCAGCACTCAAGAGGCAGAGGCAGGCGGATTTCTGAGTTCGAGGCCAGCCTGGTCTACAGAGTGAGTTCCAGGACAGCCAGGGCTACTCAGAGAAGCCCTGTCTTGAAAAAAAAACAAAAAAAGAAAGAAATCACCCCACACCTGCGTTACTGAGTGAGCGGATGCATTGCTCCTGCTGTCATTATTGCCTAAACAACACAGTATTCCCACGGCACTCACCCCTCAGTCACTGAGTAATCCAGATGACTTGTCTTACATAGGACAACTGTGTGTCACATGCAAATGGACAGCACTGTTGTTAGGGACATCAACACTCACATGACCCAGAGGGGGGTCACGGAGCCAGTTCCACAAGGACCACATTTTGCTTGTACATCCATCCACCACGGACACTGGATTGCTACCACCTTAGCTACAGTGGGTAACGCTGCCATGACCATGGGTGTGTGCATGCTGGTCTGTTTTCAGTTCCTGGTTTGTTCTGCTTTTGAGTATGGAGGCCGGGAGGCTGAGGGGCCACGTCATTAAGAACCTCTCACTAGGGATTCTCACGACCCAAGACACTGACAGGACCTCATACAGAAGACATACTGCCCTACCTCGTGCCTCTCTTCCTGTTCTTAGAGAGCCACAGTCCCATCAGCCCCTCCTGTGACCTTGTTTAACCTCCCTCAGGTTCCACCATTATAGGCCACAATGCCATTAAGTTTCTGCCACCTAAACGCGCTGGGTTGGCAAGGCTGCTCAGTGAGGAAGGGTGACCACCTGAGCTCAGTCCCCATGATCCACGTGGCAGGAGAGAGCCAACTCCCAAACGTCCTGTGACCCACAGACACACAGACACACACACACACACACACACACACACACACACACAGATACACAGACTCACACACACACACACACACACAGAGGTACACAGACACACACAGAGAGATAACACACACACACAACTAAATAAAATGTAATTTTAAAAAATTTTAAATAAATACCTCACAGTCAGATTAAGTTTCAATGAGAGTTCAGGGGTTGATTGTCAAGCCCTCACAGTGTGCAAACGCTGAGTCCTTTTTAATTAATTTGTCATTGTGTGCCTGCTATTATTGTGAAAATGGGGCTTCTAAGGCACTCGCTGCTTAGGAAACTGGCTTCTTCAATTTACCAATGTGTCAGGGGCATTTTTCCATGAAATTAAATAGTCTTGCGCCTCATCCTTCGAAACAGCCAAATGGTATTTTTTAAATGGATGCACAATTGTTCTCCTGTCAGCAGTGCATATACTAAAATGGATATACCACCATTTATTTTCCTAATCCGTTCCTGGTGGACATCTAGGTCATTCCCAACTGTTAATTACACTTGACAAATAGTTTATCGAGCTCTTACAGCCAGGATTCTGTCTAATGCAGTCAGGACACACAGCTTTTTAAGGAGGGAGGAGCTGATTTGCCAATGAAGGAGCGTGTTCTTAAAATACGAGCCCAAAATAATCTGTTCTTTACTAAAAAAAAAAAAAAAAAAAGTATTAACAGGGTGGGCATGTTACATGCTACAAGAAGTCTGTGACAGAGGATGTCTCTCTCCTTCCACCAAGTACCAGGGATTGAACTCAAGTCCTTAGGTTCAGCAGCAAGCTCCTTTTCCCACTGAGCCATCTCACCGGCCCATCCCATACTGCCTTTAAAAAATGTATTATGGCCGGGCAGTGGTGGCGCACGCCTTTAATCCCAGCACTTGGGAGGCAGAGGCAGGCGGATTTCTGAGTTTGAGGCCAGCCTGGTCTACAGAGGGAGTTCCAGGACAGCCAGGGCTACACAGGGAAACCCTGTCTCGCAAAAAAAATAAAATAAAATAAAATTTATTATGTGTGTGTGTGCCTTGAGTGTATGTGTGATCAGCATCTTTAAATAACACATGAGTTGATAGCTCGTGGTGGTTTGGGTTTTGATTTGTTTGTTTGTTTCCTTACGTGCATGGCAGGGGGAGTATTTACTCGTGTGAGTGAGTGTCGGAGCATATTAAAGCTGGAAGAGGACTTCTGATCCTCTGGAGCTAGAGTTATGTGGATCTTGGGAATCAAACTTGGGTCTTCTGCAAGAACTTGACAAGCTCTCTTAACCACTGAGCCAAGTATACAGCCCTTTGGGTTTTTGTTTGTTTGTTTGTTTGTTGTTTTTGAGACAGGGTTTCTGCATGTAGCCCTGGCTGCCCTAGAACTTACTCTGTAGACCAGGCTGGCCTTGAATTCAGAGACCAGCCTGCCTCTGCCTCCTGAGTGCTGGGATTAAAGGCGTGCGCCACCACCACCCAGCTCCATCCCTTTGGATTCTGGGGTTTCAGTTTGACAGTGACTCACAACATTTGGCATCTTTTCGCATTCCAGATCTTTGCCTTCCTTGGGTTTGATTCCTGAGACAGGCTGGCTTTAAACTTGCCACGTAGCCAGGTTGTCCTTGATATCCTTCAGCCTTCTGATGCAGAATCAAAAGTGTGGGCTTAATGTGGTTTTTTTATTACAGTATTTGCTCTCTTGCTGGTGAGGTGTGGTCCTTACATATAGTGTATACAAAGCCCTGTCAGGTGTGTGCTTTGGCATATTTATTCATTCTATAGTGTGCTCTCCTTCTCTCTCTCTCTCTCTCTCTCTCTCTCTCTCTCTCTCTCTCTCTCTCTCTGTGTGTGTGTGTGTGTGTGTGTGTGTGTTCTAGTTTTTCGAGACAGGGTTCCTCTGTGTAGCCCTAGCTGTCCTGAAACTCACTCTGTCGGCAAAGCTGGCCACGAACTCACAGACCCACCTACATCTGCTTCCCAGGGCTGGACTTAACGGCGTGTGCCAGCACCGTCTGGGCAGTAGCTTTCTCTTTATTCTCCTGATCGTCCTCTTGGCTGCACAGAGCATTCTGATGTAAGTGCATGCATCTATTTTTCTCTCGTCCCTGTGGTTTTTGAATCATACTCCCCAAATATCGCCCTCACAGATGTCCTGGGGCCGTCTGTTCTTCTGCTAATCCGGTTTGCATTTTTGCTTTTTACCTTCTAGTACTTTCCTAGCTACAGGCCTTGTGCTGGCATCTTTCATCCATTTTGAGCTGATTTTGGTGTGAGACAGGAGTCCGATTTGATGTCCCTGCCTGGGGCGATCCATTTTTCCCATTTGTTGAAGAGACTATGCTCTCCCTGTGGTGTGTTCTTGGCCTTGGGACTGGTGTGAAGATTAAATTAGGCTGAACATGGGTTCTGGTAAACTAAGATAGATTGGACACGTATATATCTGCTCCCTCCTGACTTTCCATTCTCACCAAGACAAGGGGCTATTTTTAGGCACATAAAACCATAAGAATAATTAGCACAGTGGAGATAACATTAATGAAATTTGGAGAGAAGGGAAGCAGACCCAGGAGACTTGGTGGCAGCACCAAAGTCCTGGAACTGCTAAGGAGGAAAGCTGGAAGTAACCAAATTGTGTCACCACCCCAGCAAAGGCCAAGTGATGACGGCTAGACCTCAGTGAGCAGCAGACCTGGGGTTGGGGTCTTCCTCCCCCTTGCCTGGCTTTGCAGCTCTGGATGGATATTGTAGGTCATCAAGATCTGAGGGACATGCACAATCCACTCTGTACTCAGTGTCGTGACTGGTCCCAAGGACAGGGTGGAGTGGACACAGAAGCATTGCCAAAGAGGTGTCCCCACAGGAGGTGACTTCTGCGGGTCCCAGAAGAAAGCCTGGCAAGGTTGGACTGAGAGAGGAGATGCAGGCCAGGTGCTGGCGGGCTGGGATAACCCACAGGATTGCGGGCCTTGGCTCCAGCTGTTTAACCCTGCCCGGACACTTCCCCAGCCCTTCTCTGCCACCCTTTGTCTGTGCAGGCAGATGAGGTCTACTCCACACCCATCCCTCCCGTCTGTCCTGGCTTGGAGAAGATCAGGGAGAGCTTTGGCCGGGTCTGGATCGCCACACCCTCCTACATTGGACCACCCTCCATCCCTGGCAGTCAACAGAGCACGACCCAGGAAGTGCTGTGCATATTCCCCGGACGCCCGGCTCCTACATAGAGACAGATGTTTCGGCTCCCATCATTCCGCTAACAACCCAGGACACATCTGCTACCCCAAACACCTGAAGACACTAGCTTGAGAAGTCAAAGGCTCTGCCCTATATAGCATGAGTCCTCAAGCTTTGGGAGGGCAGTCAGTGGGCAGGGAGGCCACTCCCATCTCATCCCGTATGGCCACCTTGCCAGAGGACAAAAGCCAGAGAGGTTACCATACTTGCTTTCTGACTAAAGTGAAATAGCTTCAGGAGAGGCGAATCAGGGATGAGTCAGCTGCTGCCGTCAGACTTAAGCAGTAAAAAGCACTGCAGAGTCTGGTTAAGTTTTAGTTTCAAAGAAGCAACTGATTGTTTTAACTATAACCACACCCCAGCACTGCGAGGGCTGTACACAGATCACTCGGGGTGGACCTGAGATTCCTACGTAACGGGACTTCTATTTTAATTTGTTCTGTACTAGCGTGAGGTCTGAGGGTGGGGGTGCCGGCACACGCACCATGGGTGTGGAGGTCACAGGACAATTTTCAAGCGTCTTTTTCTCCTTCCCCAGAGGGCTCTGGGGATCAAACTCAGGTCATAAGCCTGCCTAGCATCAGCGGAGCCATCTTCCTGGATCCTTTGTTTCCTTCCTTTCTTCTTACAGATTTTTTTTTTTTTAAATTAAGAGAATATTACTGGGGCTGAACAGATAACTCAGAGGTTAAGAGCACTGACTGCTCTTCCAGAGGTCCTGAGTTCAATTCCCAGCAACCATATGTTGGCTCACAACCATCTGCAATGGGATCTGATGCCCTCTTCCATATTGTCTGTAAACAGGTACGTACCTATGTGAGTGCAGGTGTCGCTAGGGCCCAGGAAAGGTCCTCAGATGCCCTGGAGCTGGGATTATAGGAGGTTGTGGGCTGCCTGACATGGGTGCTGGGAGCTAAACTTAGCCCTGCAAGAGCACTATGCACTCTCAGTAGGCCCCACCTCCAACGGTGCTACCCTGAGGGCTAGCCCTCCCATACATGGACCTTTGGAGTACAGTCAATACTGACACTGTCACAGGGCCTAAGCCAGGTCAGTCCCCTCATTTTAGAGCCACCTCACTCTTAGTCTCTCTGGTGGCAAGGCACAATTCGGGGATGTTGAGCAGCCAAGCTCCAGAAGGTCCTCAGTCCTGGGATGCCTTTCTGCCCCTAGCTTTGCTTCTTGCTGTTTCAGGGCCTTTGCACATGCTGTTCCCTTCTGCCTACAATTCTCTTTCCTCTTTCTTTCTCTCTTCCTTCATATCCCAGCCCAAGTGTCTTCTCTGACCTTGCAATTATTTTACATACCCATTCTATAGACAAGGAAAAGGAAAAGGAAACCAGGGATCCAGAGAGGGTAAGCAATGTGTCCAAGAACACACAGCCAGTATTGAGAACACCTAGAATTTGGTAATTGAGGCAGGAAGACCTGTCCACTCTTGGCAGCATCATTCCCTGGGCTCAGATTCTGGACTGTACAAAAAGGAGAAAGGGAGCCGGCACAAACATTTGTTGTTCTCTACTTCGTGACTGTGGACACAATGTGGCCAGCTGCCTCAAGGGCCCAACGCCATGACTTCCCATGGTGGTGGACTATACCCCTGAAATATAAGCCCAGATGAACTCACTTTGCTTTAAGTTGCTGTCCTCAGGGTATTCTATCACACAAGAAAAAGTTACTAAGGCATTGACTTATCACTAAGGCAGCGATGGGTCTACAGAGGCAGATTACCAGTGTTCACAAAGACACATCAGGAGATGCTAGCAAGCCCCCAAACTCTGGCAGGAAGTGAGGGGTGAAAGGACTCCAGACAAGGCTAGCACTGACCTCCCTAGTCTTCCCATGTCCCTTTTCCTGCAGTACTGAGGATTGAACCCAAGGTGTTGTGTGTGCTTAGCGAAAGCACTCCCCCTGAGCTGTAGCCAGGCGCCCTTCTTACTCTCTATTGGCCTATCATTTTATTATTTGTTTTTTATGTGCATTGGTATTTTGCTCATATGTATGTCTACGTGAGTGTGTCAGATCCCCTGGAACTCGAGTTATAGACAGTTGTGAGATGCCATGTAGGTGCTGGGAATTGAACCAGTGCTCTTAACTGCTGAGCCATCTCTCCATCCCCCTATTTCTTTGTCGTAGTGCTGGGTATTGAACCCAGGACCTCAAGCATGGTAGAGAAGCTCTCTATCACTGAGCTATCTCTCCAGCCCCTACTTTTAATTTGGAGACAGGTTTCCCGTTGAAGTCCAGCAAGCATTGAACTTGCAATTCTCCTGCCTCTACCTCCCAAGTAGCTGGGATCACAGGCCTGCACTCGCACACCAGGCTGGGGGACTGCCTCAGGTTCAACACTGCCTCAGCACTAGCTGCCAGGGCACATACTTTCGTGCTGTACCCTCAATCTTGTGATCCCTAAGGGCCTCATCAACTCTAGGCCTTGAATTTCCCATCTTGCACTGGGAAGCTTTGAGTCTGGCATCTCTATCTCCCTTCCTGCTAATGATTTTAGACTCTGTCCTGGAAAGTTATGAAAGAAGAAGACCCATGTAGGGGAATGTTCCGGGTGAGGGACAGCATATATGTGTGTGTGTGTGTATATGTATATATATGTGTGTGTGTGTGTGTGTGTGTGTGTGTATGCATATATATGTGTGTGTGTGTATATGTATATATATGTATGTGTGTGTGTATGCATATATATGTGTGTGTGTATATGTATATATGTGTGTGTATATGTATATATGTGTGTGTGTGTATGCATATATATGTGTGTGTATGTATATGTATATATGTGTGTGTATATGTATATATATGTGTGTGTATATGTATATATATGTGTGTGTGTATGCATATATATGTGTGTGTGTATATGTATATATGTGTGTGTATATGTATATATGTGTGTGTATGCATATATATGTGTATGTATATGTATATATGTGTGTATATGTATATATATGTGTGTGTGTGTATATATGTGTGTGTGTATGTATATGTATATATATGTGTGTGTGTGTGTATATATGTGTGTGTGTGTATGCATATATATGTGTGTGTGTGTATATGTATATATATATGTGTGTGTGTATATGTATATATATGTGTGTGTGTATGTATATGATGGATGCTTCTTTTCACATTTTACACGAATATGGTGTTTTAGAATGAAACCCTGTAGCCGCAGCATCCTAACACACAAGGGGTGACTAGGAAGAGAGAGACCGGTGAGATAGTTCAGTGGGTAAAGGCTCAAAACCCTCACAACCAGAACTTGATCCCTGGAACCCATTCAGGGATAGAAGCCAAGAACCAACTCCGTCAAATGGTCCTATGCCCTCCACATGCATGCTTTAGTGCACGCACTCACATAGACACATCATCCAGACACACACACTCATGTACACACAATGACAAATTATATGTCTTAAAGAAATAATTGAAGAAGTCATAATCATGGGTTGTGCTCTAGAAAGATTAGAAACATTAGGGAACAAGACACTGAAGATGAGGTATGTAAGGTGGCGGGATGGACAGACGGAAGGAAGGTTGGCTGGGTGGCTGGACGGACAGCGAGTAGGAAAACATAAAAGAAAGATATTGAGTTTCCACGGAGCGTTGAGTTGAGAGAGTGAGGAAGAGTCTTGCAAGGAGAAGCTGGAGAGTGAGCAGGTGGGAATGGTGCATTGTGGGTAGGCAGGGCCGGCAGGTAGCCAGAAAGCTGTGGGTGTAGGGTAGGGAGCCCCCGCCCCCCCATAGCATGGGGGGGGGCGCTGCAAACGCTCGAAGGAGGGACTGAACAGAACTGGACTGAGTGGCTTGCTTGGTTTTTTTTGGCTCTGCTGGTTGATTCCTCCTCCACGCCCGGCTTCCCTTCAGAGACCCCCGAGAATGTCACAGCTGGCTGCTGTTGTCTGGTCACAAATGAGGTGGTTTTGTGTAGTTACTGGAATAATCTTTAAAGGCAGCCAGACCCAGCTTGAGGCCCCGCTGAATCACACTGCGCGAGAGACGCAGCTCTCTTTGGATTTCTAAAAATCACACTGGCAAGAGACTATTTCATTGCTGCCATCATGTCTAACACTCCGTGGTGCACGAGTCTCCCTACTAGAGGAAGCCAGCAACCGGGGCTGATCCTTTGATAGGCAGGTGGTGCGGTGTAACATTTTGTTCTCCTAGGAGATTGGTTATAATGTCTCTGTGTGTGTGAGGGCTGCAGCTACAAGAGTTCCATTCTGGAGAGATGGCTCAGCGGTTAAGAGCACCGACTGCTCTTCCAGAGGTCCTGAGTTCAATTCCCAGCACCCACATGGTGGCTCACAACCATCTGTCATGGGATCTGATGCCCTCTTCTGGTGTGTCTGAAGACAGCGACAGTGCACTCACATACATAAAATAAATAGATCTTTAAAAAAAAGTTTCATTCTAAACAACCGTATTGATGTAAATGATTAAAAGCAGAGGTGAAAAGCAGCATCCATCCATGATACACACACACACACACACACACGGTTTCTCTGTAGAGCAAGCTGGACTCAAACTCACAGAGATCTGCCTGCCTCTGCGTCCTGAGTGCTGGGGTTAAAAGTATGCACCATCACTACCCAGCTATTAGCAAGTAATTTTAAAGTATTAACAGTTGGGGGAGGGATTCGTGAGTGTGAGACTGGGAGGAGGGGGGTTGAGGTCTGGATGTAGAGCGAATAAATAAATGAATAGGAAAACAAAACCCTGTTGGTGGGGTCTGGAGGTCATCAGTAATCCCACCTCTCTGGACTAAGCAATGAGGATCAGGAGTTCAAGAGCAGGTTGCGGGGATTTCTTAAGTGGTGGTGGGGACATTTTAGGTCAGATCAGAAAAGTTCTCTCTAAGGAGTGGAGAGAGAGGAGGAAAGGCAGCCACAGGCCTGGTGAACCTGACATGCCAACAGGTTTGATAGGTTCAAAGGACATGAAGAGCCCTGGAGCTGGAGTTGGGGCTCATGCCCTGAGCCGGCAGAAGTGGCCTTTCTCTGTCTGGACCCAGCATCCTCAGAACCTCCCAGCCTGCTTCCATGGCTTCCTGTTAACACTAGCATTCACCTGGGCTGTTGTTCGCTCTTTGGATCTATTAATAGAGGCCTTTGCAGAGTTTTGCCTTTGCGGGGAAGGAAGAGCTTCTAAAGAGTCCCTCCCTGATCATCCGGCCTTGCACAGAGCTTCAGCTTTGGCCGTTGTTTTTCTGTGCTGGCCTCTTGACCTGACCATGCCTTTGCCCACAGCAGTGGGTGTGACGGGGACACAGCATGAATAGCTTTGGTGAGAGGCAGGTTTGGAAAAGCCTAACTGGAGGTCCACAGCACACAGCTCTGGGTCTCCACAGTGAGCCAGCCTTCTCTGAAGAGAGAACGAGGCTGAACAACAGACAGTTACAGAGGGTGCTGACCCGTGGAACTCAGCCTATGCAGTCAGGAACGCCGAGGAGCCCCACTGTCTGCAGCTGCAAGCTAGGGCCCTGTTGTAGAAATTATTTAGCCGGGCAGTGGTGGCACATGCCTTTAATCCCAGCACTTGGGAGGCAGAGGCAGGTGGATTTCTGAGTTCGAGGCCAGCCTGGTCTGCAGAGTGAGTTCCAGGACAGCCAGGACTACACAGAGAAACCCTGTCTCAAAAAAACACCAAAAAAAAAAAAAAAAAAGAAATTATTTAATCCTGACCCAGGGTTTCTATGTTTCCTTTCCTTTTTCAGCTGACAGCGCAGGGCAGGGCCTTGACCCTGAAGTGTATCTGGCTCCCAGCTCTACTGCAGCTGTGCTCATGCTGAGGACCTGTGGCACAAGAGTGACCATGGACATGCCATGGCTCTGCTTCTGGGCGAGGATGGGGATTATGAACACATCTGCATCCGTGTTCCCAATGTGCTCCAGATACACACGACTGAACCTGAAGTGGAGTCCTGTGCAGGCCCCCTGCACTCAATCCCTGAGCAAAAGGTGGGGACCAGGCAAGCTGCAGTACAGGTCCGGGCCAGTCTCGGCAGGCGCGAGGGGATGCTGAAGAGCTACTGTGGCCCCAGACTTGTCCTGGGTTAGGAGGTGGGTGAGCCTTTCATTTTTACCCCAACATTCACTGATCACTCATTAGACGCAGGAAGCCCTGTCACATGCCAATGGCGCCAGTCCTGGAACACCAAGTCCCTTCATGGACGGGGACAGGCATGCTGAGTCTTGCCACCATGAGGAGCTTGGGAAACATTCCTGGAAGAAAAGATGGTTCATCGTGAGGATGCAGAGGTAGACAAGAAGAGAAGGGTGTGCACCCAAAGACCAAAGGCCAAGTGGCGCACAGCATTCTCGTGGACGTGTGTCTGAGAGGACAGCAGGATGCATCTAAGATGCAGACATAGGGCTGGGCACAATCCCCAGTGTACCACGAAGAAGCAAAGAAGGGAGAGGAGGGAGGGGGAGGAAGACAAAGGAAAATGAGAAGGGAAGGAAGGAAAGAGAAAGAAGAAAGAAGAAAGAAAAATAAAGACAGACAGGAAGGAAAGACAGACAAAAGAAAGAAAAGGGGGAATAAAATCTGGAGTGTAGAAAAACTATTGATTAATTAATTTTAAAAAGGAAAAAGAAAGACAGGAAGGAAAGAAGAAAGACAGACAGGAAGGAAGGAAAGAAGGAAAGAGACAAAGACAGAAAGGAAGGACAGACGAAAAAGACAGGAAGGAAGAAAGAAAGATGGGAAGGAAGACAGGAAGGAAGACAGACAGACAGAAAGAGAGAACAGACAAAAAAGAAAGACAGGAAGGAAGACAGGCAGGCAGACAAATACAAGCTGGGGACAGCTCAGTGGGTAAATGCACTTGCTAAGCAAGCCCGATGCTGTGAGTGTGATCTCAAGCCAGGTGCCATGAGTGTGATCTCCAGAACACATGGAACAGCTGGAAGCCACGTGCTGGGCTGTGATCCCAGCGTTCCTGCAGCACCAGGGGAGGCAGACATGGAAAAATTAAATGGAAGCTCACAGGGCAGCCGGCCTGCAGCACACAGCACAGACACAGAGGAAGTCCACCATAGTACAGAGCTTGGCAGGCACATGTACGGACATACACACAGACACACAGACAGACACACAGATACAGACACACACAGACACACACAGAGAGACACACACACAGACACACACACACAGACACACACACAGACACACACGCAGACACACACACACACAGAGACACACACAGACACAGACACACACACAGAGACACAGATACACACACACACACACACACACACACGCACATGCACACGCACACAGACACAGACACACCAAACAAATAAATTTAGAAAGAAAGGTTGGTAGGTCAAGTCTAGTGTGATGGCATGGACTTGAAGCTGAGCAAGAAAGACCTGATAGTTCAAGGCTAGCCTGGGCTACACAGCAAGTTCCAGGCCAGGCATCTAAAGTTATTTATTGAGACACACACACCCCTCTCAAAAGGATGTTATGGCAAGCTGGGGACTAGGGGAGGGGGGACACAGAATGTCAGTGAAGCACTCTAACTCATCCCAATGTTACCAGTACCTGATGAAGCCTGTTTGAGCCATTGCTGAGACCTCAGAATCTGGAGTCCTTCCGGGAGTCTTGCTTCATCTCCCTTGTACTGGCTAGTTTTGTGTGTCAACTTGATACAAGCTGAAGTTATCACAGAGAAAGGAGTTTCAGCTGAGAAAATGTCTCCACGAGATCCAGCGGTAGGGCATTTTCTCAATTAGTGATCAAGGGGGGAGGGCCCCTTGTGGGTGGTACCATCTGTGGGCTGGTAGTCTTGGGCTCTATAAGAAAGCAGGCTGAGCAAGCCAGGAGAAGCAAGCAAGCCAGTAAGGAACATCCCGCCATGGCCTCTGCATCAGCTCCTGCTCCTTGATCTGCTTGAGTTCCAGTCCTGACTTCCTTTAGTGATGAACAGCAGCATGGAAGTGTAAGCTGAATAAACCCTTTCTTCCCCAACTTGCTTCTTGGTCATGATGTTTGTGCAGGAATAGAAACCCTAAGACAAACTGGTACCAGAAGTGGGGTATTCCTGTGAC
>JAPYYD010005112.1:0-12456 GCA_028551405.1 Uromys caudimaculatus | reverse complement strand
AATTTGCAGGCAAATGGATGGAACTTGAAAATATCATCCTGAGCGAGGTAACTCAGTCACAAAAGAAGGAACATGGTATGTACTCACTGATAAGCGGATATTAGCCCAAAAGTTCAGAATGTCCAAGTTTCACTTAACAGTAACCGCTGGACTGAGAGTGAGGTACCAGATGGAGGGGTTGGAGAAAGGTCTGAAGGAGTGGAGGGAATTCGTAGCCCCATGGTAGGAGCAAGAGCATCAATGGGCCTGGCCCTCCCCCTGGTCGTCCTGGAGTTCAGACCACCAACCAAAGAATACACGTCTATGGACCCATGGTTTGGACTACATACGTGGCAGAGGACGACCTCGATGGCCATCAGGAAGAAAGGAGAGGACTTTGGGCCTGAGGGTGCTAGTGTCCCCAGTAAAGGGGAATGTCAAGGTGGGAATATGGGAATGGGTGGGCGGGTAGGTGGGAGGAGGAATTCCCTCACAGAGGCGGGGAGGGGGAGGGGATAGGGGGTTTCCAAAGAAGAGACCCAGAAAAGGGGAAACATTGGAAATGTAAATAAAGTATCAAAAATAAATTTTAAAAAAAATCATTGAGCAGTCCCAGGTCTGAGATTACTAGTAAAGAAAATGAACCTTTCTAGGTAATAAAGTTCCTTGTTCTTATTTTTTCACTGGTTGTTGGGTTGTTTTTTGGTTTGTTTTTGTTTTGAAGAAATTGGTTTCTGTGTGTAGCCCCTGCCTGTCCAGGAACTTGCTCTGTAGACCCGACCGGACTTGAACACATAAAGACCTGCCTGCCTCTGCCTTTCCAGTGCTGAGATTAAAGGTGGGCATCACCCATCCCCTGGAGCTAAGGACCAAACCCAGGGCTTTGTGCTTGCTAGGAAAGAACTCTACCACTGAGCTAAATCCCCACCACAAATTTCATTATTTTAAAAAACATCTTTAATGCAAAAGAAAAGAGCACAACATGAAACTAGTGGGATGTTTGACAAGTATTTACACACAAATATTTTTTAAATACATTTTTAAAGGTTTTTTATTATTTTTTTTTTTACATTCCAGTCATTATTGCTTTCACAGTCTGCCCTCTGTAAGTTCCTCATTCCATTCCCCCTCCCCAGTCTCCAAGAGGATGTCCCCACTCTCACACCACCAAACCTCCCAACTCCCTGGGGCCTCAAGACTCTTGAGGTTTAGGTGCATCTTCTCTCACTGAAGCCAAACCAGGCAGTTGTCTGTTATATATGTGTCTGGGTCTCGTATCAGCTGGTGTATGCTTCCTGGTTGGTGGCTCAGTGTCTGAGAGATCTCGGGGGTCCACGTTAGTTGAAACTGCTGGTCTTCCTATGGGGTTGCCTATCTCCCCAGCTTCTTTCAGCCTTTCCCTAATTCAACCACAGGAGTCCCTGGCTTCTGTCCATTGGTTTGGTGTAAGTATCTGCATCTGACTCTTTCACCTGCTTTTTGGGCCTCTCAGAGGGCAGCCATGCTAGGCTCCTGTCTGTAAGCACACCATAGCATCAGTGATAGTGTCAGGCCTTAGAACATCCCTTTGAGTTGGATCCCAATTTGAGCTGGCCACTGGACTTCCTTTCCCTCAGTCTCTTCTCCATTTTTGTCCCTGTATTTCTTTTAGACAGGAATAAACCTAAAGTTCACAGCAGGATCCTGATGATGGTCTCATGGAATAGGCATCACTGGACTTATTTGTTTCTCCTCTCAATTTGGCCACATTAAATAAACCCCCACTCTGATTTTCACTATTAGTTATCTCTTGAATTGGACTATTGAGGACAAGTGATCAAGCCTAAGTTGTTAGACTTGCCTGGGTCCAAACGTTGACCTTAACAACACCAATAACAATTGTAGCAAGTCATGGCCAATGCAAAGATGTATTTTGGGTGTCAGCAACTCATAGCAAGTTGACTTCATATGGAGATGAATGATTGAATGTCCCCATACAGCTTCTATTCTCATTTTATTTCCAGGGACATTTTTTTTCTTCCTCCCTCCAGCCAGCATCAGATGTTCTCTGCCTTTATTGGATAAAGCAGAAAAACAAGTATTCAGACTTTGACTGTCAGTACTTTTGCACTTCAGGCTTTCCTTTTAGTTAGTGAGCCCCTCTTGAGCTGTTCTTTACAAACCACTTTAACAATTTATTAACTGGATTTGACTTTCAGAGTTATTCTGGTCCACTGGAGTTCTGCTGAATCATTTTAAATATTATGCCATAGCATAACAAAGTAGGTCAGTGTACAACACACCACAGTCAATTCTCTCCTTATATCTTGTGGGTTCTGAGAATCAAAAAAAAGGTCATCAGGCATGACAACAAGAATGTTTACCCACTGAACCAAATCATTGGCCTATGGCTTGTTTTAATTAAATTTTCAAATACTAAAAATAAAGTAAAAATTTTGAGATTAATTAAGTATTTGTGTTCAATTCTTTCTTTTTTTATAGTTTTTGCTTTGCTTTTTTGAAAGGGGATACTTACTGGGTTAGAGATAGTGCTCAGTGGAAGAACATTTCCTAGCAAGTGTGAGTTCCTAGGTTCAATCTACAGTGCTGAAAACCACCATACGAGCAGAGAAAGAGTCTTGCTGTATAGCCCAGGCTGATTTGGAATTCATAACCTCCTGCGTGCTTGGATTACAGGCCTATATTACCATGCTGGGTCTTTCACAGTTTCAAATGCACATACCTAGCTACCAATATGCCTTTAGTTTGAATGAATATGAAATATACACAAAATTAGCTCTTCATAGAATTATTAAAAAATGGACACATTTGACTGGCATTTAAAGTAAGGTTAGAAAACATTTGCTTCTTTTAAAATCCTAAGTTATGGAAGTTAGTAAGACTCTTGTTACTGGCCAGCTCACTGACTCTTACAATGTACTTAACAAACCTGTTTTCTTCCTTAAAAAAAACAAGGACAGAGATGGCTCAGTGGGTAAAGTACTTAATACAGACCTGGGTTCAATAACCCAAATCCTAAGTAATGGTGAAAGAAAGAAGTGACTTCACAAAGTTGTTCACTGACCTCCACAGTCACATGCTGTGACATATCCATATCCATACAAATAAATAATAATAATGAATAATAATAATAATTTTAATTAAAATTTTGAATGCTGGAAATGCTTGATTCAATGGAAAGTCAATTAAGTCAATATAGACATGTGGCTCAGTGGGAGAACACTTGTCTAGTATATGCAAGATCTTGTGTTCCAACCTCAACAATATAAACATACACAATAAGTATAGTCCAATTTAAAGTAATGTCCTGTTATATTCAAGTTCTAGAATATTAAATCTGTTCCTGAAGTTGAAAGGTATCTTACCACCATAGAGGAAGCATCTACACTCAATTTTCTACATTCAAGGCCAGCACTCTATCACTGAGTTACATCTCTTAATAAGCAGATACTCTTAACCTCTTGCCATATTGGGAAGCTCTCAACATGGGGCTTTCACTCATCACAACCAGGTAGAGGGCCTAGGGAGACATACCTCAGTAGTAGTGCACTAACTAGAATGCACAAATAGCTGCTGGGTTCCATCTGCCGTCCAGAAACTTCTGTGGGATGCATCTACTAAAGACATTTTCCACAGCTCTCTGATGGAGCAGGACAACTGTGTGGTTCACACTCTACTTCCCTTGTAAAAGGCAATGCCAGCTGCCCCTGGAGGTAAGTGTTTGGAATCCCAGGCTAGGGAGGTTTGTGTAAGTATTCCTGGACTGAGTCTGCCCATCTGATAGAATGAAATATTAATGGGATGCAAAGATGACAAGAATGAGTACTGGTGGCATTTGCTATCCTTAAATCCTGCATTCAGTTTGATTAGCATAATCTTACGGAGTACACAAAATGATAAGATTCAGCTACAAAGCTTCAGGGGTAAATCAGGTATTGTAGAGGCTTATACCTTAACATTTAACCCATTTCTTTGTTCCCAGGGAAAGTTCACAGTTCTGCAAATGCCATACAAGGAATGGATTTTGAATCGAGATTTGGAACCTCAAAACCAATGGTTTTTACTTGTTGTTGGACAATGACTGTAGTGAGTTTGGCCTAATGCTGCCTACATTATGTTAATTTGTGTCCTCGAAATTATTTGCATGAGAATCTGCACATCTTTATTTAAGACTCTGAGGGACCCTGCCCCCAGTTCATCCTGATTGGTAAATAAAGTTGCAGGCAGTCAATGGCTGGGCAAGGCAGGCTGAGGCAGGACTTTTGGGATTCCTGGGCTAGGGCCAGAGCAGGAGTAGAAGGAGAAAGGACAAAGGAGATCCACGATGCTGGGAGTAAGTGAGGAGATGCCAGGCCTGAGAACGTGCAGGTCAGAGAGCATAGCCTCCATGTAGGAGCCAGGAAATAGCGGCCCCAAGAGAGCTGCCTGACTGGGTCCAGGGCAGCAAATATTTTAGTAAGTAATAAGTTGGGAATATCGGACAGAGGTGGATTAGCCATGTGGAGGTTAGGTAGTGGCCCAACCATTGAACTGTTTAAGGCTTGGCAAAATATAAAGTGTGTGTGTGTGTGTGTGTGTGTGTGTGTGTGTGTGTGTGTGTGTGTGTGTGTCTTTTATTAGGGAACCCAGAACATTGGGGCAGGTATTGAGGAATGTGCCACAGTCCCAGAATCAATATTTAATTGAGTATTTAATTGAGTACTGCTAAAAGTAACTTCAGCTGATGAAATGTGAGAATCACAGAGCATACCCTTCTCTGGAAAAGAAGAATCTATGTGTTTAGAAATGATGTCTCCTCTGTCATGAGTTCATGAGCTAAGATGCTCAACACAAGCAAGCAGTAAGTCAAAGAGAAGAAAGGAAAAAGAGAGGGACAGGTTAGTCCTGAAGAGGAATGTTGACTCATTCTGGAGCTGCCTTCCACCAGAGAGCTACACTTGGTACTGGGTTTGCATCTTCTGGCTTA
This sequence comes from Uromys caudimaculatus, assembly GCA_028551405.1. Classification (NCBI taxonomy): domain Eukaryota; kingdom Metazoa; phylum Chordata; class Mammalia; order Rodentia; family Muridae; genus Uromys; species Uromys caudimaculatus. The sequence goes on along the minus strand of JAPYYD010005112.1, from coordinate 7,511 downwards.
ACTTCCCTTAGTTCTACCTTTGATCCCAATTTTACATAGCAAGACCCAGAGGGACAATAAGTTGTCCAAGGTCAACAAGGTGGTAAAGTTGAGAGTCAAGCCCAGCAAGTTCAGATTGATTCTCAAGAGGGTAGCGCAAGGATCTGTACACTGTGAAACTGGCGAACTGCTCCTTCTCACCCCACCATCTTAAAGCCACACAGTCTGCTTTTCAGATGGTGAGGTGGGTTGCAGATGATTGAATTTGATGCCTCATTGAATACAACTGTTTTCAAGGGAGTGTGCACATGAGTGTCTATGAAGTGTCAAATGAAGCTATAAAGTGTGGCTAATGTATATGCTTATCTATTTACTGATCTTTGGTCATGAAGAATGAACCCAGAGACTTGAGTACTTCACAGGCATTCAAGAGGCCCTGAGCAGGAAATAGGAAACCCACAGGAACCTTGATACTTGGTTTGTGGTGTGTGGCTAGTGTGTGGGCAGAAAGCACCCTTTTCTTCAGCCCTTAGTACACGTTGCAGAAGCATTGTTGGATTCACAGGCTGAAAAGAAAACCAATCTATCTCAAGTCTGGGGGGTGCTGGTTTACACTCATGTGCATAAATTACTTCTCTCTTCACAGCTAAACCTGTAATGTACCTAAATGTAATGAAATCCCAAAGGGTTTTTTCTTCCACTGGTCTGCCCTTGACCTACTATCTAGTGCTAAGCAACTAGATAACTAAAGTATTTCACCCTCAAAGCACTTCTGTCATCTATCTCAGGGTCTGTAATTTTTTCCTTAAATTAGACAGATGAAGCCAGATGTGATGGCCCATTCCTTTAATCTTAGCACTCAGAAAGCAAAGGCAGGAAGATCTCTGTGAGTTCCAGGCCATCCTGATCTAATTAGCAAAGGGGATGATACAAATTGTAATCTTTCTAAGTCACATGGTCTCTACTACAACTGCCCAACTCTACTGTTGATATAGATCAGCCTGGGATACACGAAACCCTGTCCCCAAAAAAAGTCAAATTGTTATTAAAGAGCACCATTCCCTCTTTTCAGGGGATGTAAATGTAAATTCTTAATGCAGGCATTAAGAATTTGTGGCACAATTCTTGAAAGCCAAAGACAAGCAGTGAATAGAAAGAAAGGCCCCCTGAATTTTGATAACAGAAGAAACAAGATGTCATTCCTTAAACTTGCTGGCACCACATGAGAGAAATTGTAAGGAGGTGTGAAGGTCCTCAACTGAATAGGTCCAGAATCCTTCCCACAAGGACTGAGGACCACCCAACTGCTCTAACTAGGCAGTAACACTGCTAGTCTGCTCACATATTCCTCTATGCCTTGCCAACCTAGGACAACTTGCCAATAGCCTCCCTGCATGCCAGGGCTTGGCAGGAATAAGAATCTGATCTCGATGGGCAGTGGTGGCACATGCCTTTAATCCCAGCACTTGGGAGGCAGAGGCGGGTGGATTTCTGAGTTTGAGGCCAGCCTGGTCTACAGAGTGAGTTCCAGGACAGCCAGGGCTACACAGAGAAACCCTGTCTCAAAAAACAAAAAAAGAAAAAAGAAAAAAAAGGAATCTGATCTTACATGGGTCCATGGAGAATCCTCAAAGCTTTCAGTGGTCCTGCAGCTGACCCTTTGAAGCCTGTCCGTGGAACTCCTAAACCCAGCCCTTAGGCCCACCTGAAGAAGTACCACAGACTAAGGCTAGACTTCAATAACAAACACAACAGAAAGCCCACATACTCATGAAGACTGAACAGTTACTCAATGATAACTTGGTCAGGGAAGACATAAAGAAAGAAATTAAAGACTTTCAAGAATTCAATGAAAACAAAGGCACAACATACCCAAACATATGTGACACAATGAAAACAGTATTAAGAGGAAAACTCATGGGCACTGCTTTCATAAAGAAACTGGACAGATCCTATACTAGCAACTTATCAGCACACCTAAGAGCTCTAGAACAAAAAGAAGCAAACACACCCAAGAGGAGTAGATGGCAAGAAATAGTCAAACAGAGGGCTGAAATCAACCAATTAGAAACAAAGAGATGATATAAAGAATCAACAAAACCAGGAGCTGGTTCTTTAAGAAAATCAACAAGATATATAAACCGTTAGACAAACTCACTAAAGGGCAATGAGAAAGTATGCAAATTAACAAAACCAGAAATGAAAAGGGAGACATAACAACAAAAACTGAAGAAATTCAAAAAAATCATCAGATCTTACTACAAAAGCCTATACTCGAAAAAACTTGAAAACGTAGATGAAATGGATGATTTTCCAGACATATACCACATACCAAAGTTAAATCAAGATCAGGTAAACTAAACAGTCCCATAGGAAATAGAAGCAGTCATTAAAAATAAATAAATAAATAAATAAATAAATAAATAAATAAATAAATAAATACAGGGCCAGATGGTTTTAGTGCAGATTCTACCAGACCTCCAAAGAAGAGCTAATACCAATACTCCTAAAACTATTCCACAAAATAGAAACAGAAAAAACATTATCTAATTCATTCTATGCAGCCACAGTTACTCTGATACCTAAACCACACCAAGACCCAACAAAGAAAGAGAACTTCAGACCAATTTCACTTATGAATATCAATGCAAAAATACTCAATAAAATTTTTGCAAACTAAATCCAAGAACACATCAAAACCATCATTCACCATGATCGTGGGCTTCATCAATGGGCTTCAGCCCAGGGATGCAGGAGTGGATCAATAATAGAAAATAGATCATTATAAACCACTATTTAAACAAACTCAAAAATATCACATGATCATCTCATTAGATGCTGAAAAGACCATTGACAAAGTATAACACCCCTTCATATTTAAAGTCTTGGAGAAATCAGGAATTTATAGTCCATACCTAAAGATAATAAAAGCAATATACAGCAAACCAACATCAAACATCAAATTAAATTGAAAGAAATTTGAAGCAATCCCACTAAAATCAGAGACAAGGCAAGGCTGTCCACCCTTTCCCTATCTATTTAATATAGTATACAACGTTCTAGCTAGAGCATTAAGACAACAATAAAATAACAAAGGGGATGCATATTGGAAAGGAAGAAGTCAAAATATCAAAATTTGAGGATGATATGATAGCATTTATAAGTGACCTCAAAATTCAACCAGAGAATTCCTACAGCTGATAATCAACTACAAGAAAGTGGCTGGATATAAAATTAACTCAAACAAATCAGAACCCTTCCTTTATACAAAAGATAAATTGGCTGAGAAAGAAATCAGGAAAACAGTATCATTCATAATAGCCAGAAATAATACAAAATATCTTGGTGTAACTCTAACCAAGCAAGTGAAAGATCTGTATGACAAGAACTTCAAGGCCCTGAAGAAAGAAATTGAAGAAGATATAAGCAAAATATCTTGGTGTAACTCTAACCAAGCAAGTGAAAGATCTGTATGACAAGAACTTCAAGGCCCTGAAGAAAGAAATTGAAGAAGATATAAGAAGATGGAAAGGGGCTGGAGAAATGGCTCAGAGGTTAAGAGCACTGACTGCTCTTTCAGAGGTCCTGAGTTCAATTCCCAGCAACCACATGGTGCCTCACAACCATCTGTAATGAGATCTGATACCCTCTTCTGGTGTATCTGAAGACAGTGATATACTCACATAAAATAAATGAATAAATAAATCTTTTAAAAAAAATAAGAAGATGGAAAGATCTCCCATGCTCATGGATCAGTAGGATTAATATTGTAAAAATGGCTATCATACCAAAAGCAATCTACAGATTCAATGCAATCCCCATCAAAATTCCAATACAATTTTTGATAGACCTTGAAAAGAGAGTTCTCAACTCCATATGGAAAAACAAAAACCTCAGGATAGCAAAAACAATCCTGAACAATAAAGGAACTGCTAGAGGTTTCACCACCCCTGATTTCAAGTTGTACTACAGAGATAGAGTATACAACATGGTATTGGCATAAATACAGACACATATAGATAAATAGAGGACAAGCCTCCAAAATATATAAAGAACTCAAGAAACTAAGTATCAAAAGCCTAATAATCTAGTTAAAAATAGGGTGTAAATCTAAACTGGGGGTAGCTGATCCTGTGCCACAGTGACTAGAGCTGTCCTATGCTACAGCTCCCCATACCCAAATACCAACAGAAGAGAGCTGGGCTCCCAGGAGTGCTGACATGCCTGTGAGCACAGATAAGACCACCACTTCTGCTCCCAGGGACCCGAGGGACACAGGAACCAAGAAGCAGCTTGAGACAGGATCCTTCCAGTTTGCATCTGCGCCCAGAGGTGACTTTGTGCCACAGTTCTCCATACTCAAATACTGTCTGGAGAGAGCTGGGCTCCAGGAGTGCTGAAACACCTGTGAGCACAGTTAAGACAACTTCTGCTCAAATTCCTGGACCAAGAAGGACCTAGCCAGAGCAATTAGGACACAGGAAACAAGGAGCAGCCAGGGACTGGATCCTTCCAGATCTGAACCCCAGAGTTAACCCTGTACCACAGCTCTCCATACCCAAATTGCTCCTGGAGAGATCTGGTCTCCCAGGAGTACTGACAAACAGACATGCAGGACAGACATACCACAGGTGGAGAAAACAAGATATCCATGACAAAACCAAATTTACCTGATATCTTTCCATAAATCTAGCCCTACAAAGGATAATAGATGGAAAACTCCAACCCAGGGAAACTACACCCAAGAAAAAGCAAGAAAGTAATCTTCTTTCAACAAACCCAAGAGAAGATAGCCAAACAAACATAATACCACCTCTAACAACAAAAATAACAGGAAGCAACAATCACTATACCTTACTATCTCTTAACATCAATGGACTCAATTCCCCAATAAAAACACATAGACTAACAGACTGGATACATAAACAGGACCCAGCATTTGGCTTCATACAAGAAACACACCTCAGTGACAAAGACAGACACTACTTCAGAGTAAAGGGCTGGAAAACAATTTTCCAAGCAAATGTCCCTAAGAAACAAGCTGGAGTAGCCATTCTAATATTGAATAAAATTGACTTTCAGCTAAAAGTTATCAAACAAGATAAGGAAGGACACTTCATACTGGTCAAAGGAAAAAATCTACCAAGAAGATCTCTCAATTCTGAACATCTATGCTCCAAATGCAAGGACATACACATTCATCAAAAAAACTTTATTAAACCTAAAGGCACACATTGCAACTGACACAATAATAGCGGGAGACTTCAACATCCCACTCTCATCAATGGACAGATCATGGAAACAGAAACTAAACAAAGACACAGTGAAACTAACAGAGGTTATGAACCAAACGGATTTAACAGATATCTATAGAACATTTCATCCTAAAACAAAAGAATATACCTTCTTCTCAGCACCTCATAGTTCCTTCTCCAAAACTGGCCATATCATTGGTCACAAAACAGACTTCAACAGATACAAGAAGATTGAATAATCCCATACACCCTATCAGATCACCACGGACTAAGATTGGTCTTCCAACAGCAACAAAAACAACAGAAAGCCCACATACACATTGAAACTGAACAATGCCCTACTCAGTGATAACTTGGTTAAGGAAGAAATAAAGAAAAAATTAGAGACTTTAGAATTTAATGAAAATGAAGGCAAAACATACCCAAACTTATGGGACACAATGAAAACAATGCTAAGAGGAAAACTCATAGCTCTGAGTGCCTCCAAAAAGAAACTGGAGAGAGCATGCACTAGCAGCTTAACAGCACAGCTGAAAGCTCTAGAACAAAAAGAAGCAAATACACCCAAGAGAAGTAGATGGCAAGAAATAATCAAATTCAGGGCTGAAATCAACCAAGTAGAAACAAAAAGAACTATACAAAGAATCAACAAAACCAGGAGCTGATTCTTTGAGAAAATCAACAAGATAGATAAATCCTTAGCCAGACTAATCACAGAGCACAGAAACAGTATCCAAATTAACAAAATCAGAAATGAAAAGGGAGATATAACAACAGAAACCAAGGAAATTTTAAAAAAATCATCATATCCTACTACAAAAGCCTATACTCAGAAAAACTGGAAAATCTGGATGAAATGGACAATTTTCTAGACAAATACCAAAGTTAAATCAGGATCAGATAAACCATTTAAACAGTCCCATAACCCTTAAAGAAATAGAAGCAGTCATTAAAAGTCTCCCAACCATAAAAAAGCCCATGACCAGATTGGTTTAGTGCAGAATTATATCAGACCTTCAAAGAAGACCTAATACCAATACTTTTAAAACTATTCAACAAAACAGATAGAGAAGGAACACTACCCAATTCATTCCATGAAGCCACAGTTATGTTGATACCAAAACCACACAAAGATTCAACAAAAAAAAAAGAACTTCAGACCAATTTCCCTTATGAATATCTATGCAAAAATACTCAATAAAATACTCGCAAACAGTATCCAAGAACACATCAAAACAATCATTCACCACGATCAAGTAGGCTTCATCCCAGGGATACAGGGATGGTTCAATATACAGAAATCCATCAATGTAATTCACCATATTAAAACAGAGAAGAAAACCATATGATCATTCCATTAATTGCTGAGAAATCATTTGACAAAATTCAAGACAACTTCATGATAAAAGTCTTGGAAAGGAACTTTCCGGTTTACACCGGTGCCTGGGAACCTCTGCCTAGGCCAGCAGGAGACTTTAGCCAACAAGCGCCATAGAAAAGTAACCTCCCAGGAGCTTGGAAGGGCCATGAGTGGGGTTGAGGGAAGCAGCACCTCTCACCCAGACCCGCCCGGATCTGCCGGGATCCGGGGCCTGAGAACCCGGGGACATAAAAACTCCGAAACTTCCGGATTTCACCTGCGGTTGGAAACCTCTGCCTGGGCCGCCAGGAGTCAGTAGCCAACGAGCACCGGAGAAGGGTGGCCTCCCAGGAGCCTGGAAAGGCCGTGAGTGGGGTTAAGGGGAACAACATCTCTCACCCAGACCCACCCGGATCTGCCGAGATCCAGAGCCTGAGAACCCGGGAACAGAAAAACTGTGAACTTTCCAGTTTACACCTGTGACTGGGGACCTCAGCCTGGGCCACAAGGCTCCACGAGAACAGGGAATCCCAGAAGTGCTGACACACACCTTTGAGCACAGGCAAAACCACCACTTCTGGATCAAGAGAGACCTTTACAGAGCTTTCGGGGCATAGGAACCAAGGGACAGCTGGGGACAAGATCCTTCTGATTCCATTCTGCACCCCAGAACGGACCCTGAGGGACAGCATATTAAATGGTAAACGTCAACTCAACCAGGGAAACCACACTCTAGAAAACACAAGAAAGTAATCTTTCAACAAACTGAAAAGAAGATAGCCACACAAACCTAAAAATAACATTGAAAATAACAGGAACCAACAGTCACTATTCCTTAATATCCCTTAACATCAATGGACTCAATTCCCCAATAAAAAGACATAGACTGACAAACTGGATCCATAAAGAGGACCCAG
>JAPYYD010005111.1:0-12457 GCA_028551405.1 Uromys caudimaculatus | reverse complement strand
GTAAAGGGGAATGTCAAGGTGGGAATATGGGAGTGGGTGGGTGGGTGGGTGGGAGGGGGTATACCCTCATAGAGGCGGGGGAGGAGGAGGGGATAGGTGGTTTCCAAACAGGAGACCTAGAAAGGGGGAAACATTGGAAATGTAAATAAAGTAGAAAACAAAAAAACAAAAAAAAAGAAAAAAAAAAAAGAAACAAAACTTCAGACCAATTTCCCTTTATGAATATCGATGCAAAAATACTCAATAAAATTCTCGCAAACCGAATCCAAAAGCACATCAAAACGATCACTCATCATGATCAAGTAGGCTTCATCCCAGGGATGCCGGGATGGTTCAATACCCGGAAATCTATCAATGTAATCTACTACATAAACAAACTCAAAGAAAAAAATGACATCGTGATTTCATTAGATGCTGAAAAAGCATTTGACAAAATTCATCATCCCTTCATGATAAAAGTCCTGGAAAGAGCAGGAATTCAAGGCCCATGCCTAAACATAGTAAAAGCAATATACAGCAAACCACTAGCCAACATAAAACTAAATGGAGAGAAACTTGAAGCATTCCCACTAAAATCAGGGACTAGACAAGGCTGTACACTCTCTCCCTATCTATTCAATATAGTACTTGAAGTTCTAGCTAGAGCAATTAGACAACAAAAGGAGGTCAAAGGGATGCAAATTGGAAAGGAAGAAATCAAAATATCACTCTTTGCAGATGATATGATCATATACTTAAGTGACCCAAACACCAGAGAACTGCTGCAGCTGATAAACAACTTCAGCCAGATATAAAATTACCTCAAACAGATCAGTAGCCTTCCTATACTCGAAGGATAAACAGGTTGAGAAAGAAATTAGGGAAATGACACCCTTCACAAATGTCACAAACAATATAAAGTATCTTGGTGTGACTCTAACCAAGCAAGTGAAATGATCTGTATGACAACAACTTCAAGTCTCTGAAAAAAGAAATCAAAGAAGACCTCAGAAGGTGGAAAGATCTGCCATGCTCATGGATTTGTAGGATTGATATAGTAAAAATGGCCATCCTGCCAAAAGCAATCTACAGATTCAATGCAATCCCCATCAAAATTCCAACTCAATTCTTCATAGACTTAGAAAGAGCAATTCTCAAATTCATTTGGAATAACAAAAAACCCAGGATAGCAAAAGCTATTCTCAACAACAAAAGAACTTCTGGGGGAATCAGCATCCCGGACCTCAAGCTGTACAACAGAGCAGTAATGATAAATACTACATGGTATTGGTACACTGACAGGCAGGTAGATGAACGGAATAGAATTGAAGACCCAGAAATGAACCCACACACCTATAGTCACTTGATTTTCAACAAAGAAGCTAAAATCACTCAGTGGAAAAAAGGCAGCATTTACAACAAATTGTGCTGGTTCAACTGGCAGTCAACATGGAGAAGAATGAGAATTGATCCATTCCTATCTCCCTTTACAAAGCTCAAGTCCAGTGGATCAAGGACCTCCACATAAAATCAGATATACTGAATCTAATAGAAGAGAAAGTGGGGAAAAGTCTAGAACACATGGGTACAGGGGAAAAGTTCCTGAACAGAATACCAATGGCTTATGCTCTAAGATCAAGAATCGACAAATGGGACCTCATGAAATTACAAAGCTTCTGTAAGGCAAAGGACACTGTCAATAGGACAAAATGGCAACCAACAGATTGGGAAACGATCTTCACCAATCCTACATACGATAGAGGGCTAATATCCAATATATACAAAGAACTCAAGAAGTTAGACTCCAGAAAACCAAATAACCCTGTCAAAAAATGGGAACAGAGCTAAACAGAGAATTCTCAACTGAGGAAACTCATAGGTCTGAGAAGCACCTAAAGAAATGTTCAACATCCTTAGTCATCAGGGAAATGCAAATCAAAACAACCCTGAGTTTCCACCTCACAACAGTCAGAATGGCTAAGATCAAAAACTCAGGTGACAGCAGATGCTGGTGAGGATATGGAGAAAGAGGAATACTCCTCCATTGTTGGTAGGATTGCAAGCTGATACAACCTCTCTGGAAATCAGTTTGGCAGACCCTCAAAAAAATGGACATAATACTACCTGAGGACCAAGCTATGTCACTCCTGGGTATATACCCAGAAGATGCTCCAACATGTAATAAAGACACATGCTCCACTATGTTCATAGTAGCCATATTTATAATAGCCAGAAGCTGGAAACAACCCAGATGTCCCTCAGCAGAGGAATGGATACAGAAAATGTGGTACATTTACACAATGGAATACTACTCAGCTATTAAAAACAATGACTTCATCAAATTCTCAGGCAAATGGATGGAACTTGAAAATATCATCCTGAGCGAGGTAACTCAGCCACAAAAGAATGAACATGGTATGTACTCACTAATAAGTGGATATTAGCACCAAAGTTCCTAATACCCAAGTTTCACTTCACAGTAACTGTGGACTGAGAGTGAGGCCCCAGATGGAAGAGTTAGAAAAGGGACTGAAGGAGCCGAGGGAGTTTGCAGCCCCATGGACGGATCAACAGTGTCAACTGGCCTGAACCCCTTGTGCTCCTGGAGACTGGACCACCAACCAAAGAATACACATCGAAGTACCCATGGCTTGGACCACATATGTGGCAGAGGAGGGCCTTGTTGGCCATCAGGGGGAGAAGAAGCCCTTGGGCTTGAGGGTGTTAGATGCCCCAGTATAGGGGAATGCCAAGGTGGGAAGACAGGAGTGGGCAGGCAGGTGAGTGGGGGAATACTCTCATATGGTCAGTACCATGGGTCCCTCCATGTGCATTCTCTGGTTGGTGGTCCAGTCTCCAGGACCAAGTTGGCTTTTACACTGCCTTTCTCTCCCCCACAGAAATAAAGAACCTACAGGCCCTATTTCCTCATCTCTGTGACCGTACACACAGCTCCTCCTGTTTAAGGCTACTCTTTCCTTCCCTGCTGGGATCCGCCACTCAGAAATCCTCTGCACACTGCCCCCCTTACCACTGGCTCACTGGTCAATGAACTTAGCACTTGACAAAATTCTGAAGGTCACACAGTGCTTGGTGCCACCCTGTGATTTGCATTAACTAATTCTTAGCTTTTTATTTGGTCATGCCTTGACACATCAAGAGTTCATACATCCTTGGAGTATTCTGTTTTAATTACTCCACAAGAACTTGTTACGTCCCTGGAACAAAGAAGTCAGAAGTATTTTCAACAGGGCAAAAGGAATAAAGAGTCTACCACCATTTTTAATTGGTTTACCTAGTTAGCATTAATTTGAGCTTTCTCAGACATAAAGTCCTCTGTAAAAGGGACTCAACATCACGACAGCCATGAGTATTCTTCTTCCCAACCCCTTTCATTAAAAATAGATTGTTTTCCCTCATATAACATATCCCAAATATGGTTTCCCCTCCCTCTACTACTCCCAGTTCCTCTCCACCTTCCCTTCTATCTGGATTCACGACCTCTTTCTGTCTCTCACTAGAAAACAAAACAGGCTTCTAAGGGATAGTAATAAAATAAAATAAAATGATAAGAAAAAAAGCCTAACATGTCAGAACAAAATAAAACAAACAGAAGAAAAAGAGTCCAAGCAAAGGCAAAAGAAAAACACACACTGGTTCACACACTCAGAAATCCCACAAAAACACAAAACTAGAAGCTATAATATATACACAAAGGACTTTAGGGCAAATGAGAGAAAATTGTGTGTGTGTGTGTATGTATATATGTGTGTATATATGTGTGTGTGTGTGTGTATATGTGTGTGTATGTGTGTGTGTGTGTGTATGTATTAGAAATAATTCTTTTACGCCCTGACAAGACATTATGAGACAAGAAGTCAATAAGTTCATTTCTGTTGGCTATCTACTACTGAGTTTGGGGCCAAGTCTTAAGAGTAGTTTGTTTCCCCAATGAGACTTCCTTGGAGAAAACTAAGTTTTCATTTGCAAGTGCCTATCAGTTGGAGACCGTTTCTGGGTCAGGGATGCTGGCATATGTCCACTTCTTCTTTCAGCTCTAGGATCCTATCAGGTGCAGACCCCTGCAGGCCCTGTCTATGCTGCCTCCTTCTCTGAGCTCATACTTGTATCAATCCTGTTGATTCAGAGGGCCTGTGTCCTCCATCTGCTTTCCCTGAGCCCTGAGGGGAGGGATTTGATGGAGACAGCCCATTTAGGGTAACATGAGTGTGGGTTTTGTTTGGTTTTTTTTTCTCATTAAACTTGTTTTAATGGCTCTCAAAATTTCGTGACAGATTTTTTTGGTCAAGTTGTGTTCCCATTAAAAAGTACTGATTTTTAAAACTAATAACTTAAAACTGCCTAGATGGTTTAGCTGTTAAAGGCTAGGCTCGCAACATGAGTGTTCTTAAACTTAAAACTGGTACCTCTGTAACTCAGTCACAAAAGAACGAACATGGTATGTACTCACTGATAAGTGGATATTAGCCCAAAAGTTCGGAATACCCAAGTTATACTTTACAGTAACCGCTGGACTGAGAGTGAGGTCCCAGATGGAGGAGTTGGAGAAGGGACTGAAGGAGCTGAGGGAGTTTGCAGCCCCATGGAGGGAGCAACAGTGTCAAGTGGCCTGAACCCCCCCCCCCCGTGCTCCTGGAGGCTGGACCACCAACCAAAGAATACACATGGAGGGACCCATGGTTCGGACCACATATGTGGCAGAGGAGGGCCTTGTTGGTCATCAGGGGGAGGAGAGGCCCTTGGGTCTGATGGTGTTAGAGGCCCCAGGAAAGGGGAATGTCAAGGTGGGAAGACAGGAGTGGGTGGGCGGGTGGGTGGGAGGGGGAATACCATCATATAGGCGGGGGAGGGGGGAGGGGATAGGGGGTTTACAAAGAGGAGACCTGAAAAGGGAAAACATTGGAAATGTAAATAAAGTATCAAAAAATTTTAAAAAATAAAATAAAATACCCAAGGGGGGGGGGGAATAAAAACCTCATACCTCTGGAGACTTGCATCTAAGGTCTCTAACACAGCATTCAGGTTTTACAGTGACCAAGCTTCTTCCTACCTCTGTATCACACCTATCTCTGTGTACTCCGAATTCTAATTCCTTCCACAGGAATTCTGTTATGCCTCCACCTTTACTCAACAGCCTGATCCTTCTTAAATTCCAGAAGCCTCTTTTTTACAATGCTGCTCGTTCCTTCCCATTCAGACTGTGAAACATTTATTTATGTGTGTAAGCATATGAGTTTGTACATGCCACAGCACACAAACAGAAGTCAGTTAACAGCCTGCAGGAGTTGGTTCTCTCTGTCTACCACATGGGTGGGTCCAGGGATCAAACTAAAGTTGTCAGGCCTGACAGCAAGTGCACTCTGAGCTATCTACCATATTCACTTTCTTCGTTCTATAACCATCATTTTCTCTGATGCCTTCTTTGACTAGTACAACCCTACATAGGACTGGCCCTGCCCACCTTTATCAAGACGAGCTTCTCACCCTGCATCCATAAAGTATCTTGGTGCTCTTATGTCCGTGGTTCCCACTAGCTTCTCGGAGCCTCAGAGTAAACATTTGAAGATACTTTCCTTAACATCCAATGTCAAGTACAATTTCCATGGAAACACACAATGGAAGCTTACAGAACATTCTTAAATACAACTGATTAACATGTTTGATGACCTAAATATGCTAAGTAGGATGTGGTTTTGTACAGATGAAGTAAATTAGAAGATAGACAATAAAGACTCATGAGTAGCCTTTGAAAAATAAGTACATATCCTTTTGCCCAAAGTAAATTCTTACTGCGAAGTAAATTCTAACATTAACTTGTTCAGTAGAAACTAGACCCCAGGTGGCTGCCACATGTTTCCAGCCAGTTCCCATCTCTAGAGCCCAAAGCATCTTACACAGTCCTTTCATTCAAAAAGGACTCTTGAAAGTATACAGAGCTTTACCAGGCATGGTGGCACACACTTATATTTCCAGAACAGAAGGCAGAGGCAAGAGGATCACCAAAAGAGCAAGGACAGTCAGTCTATGTAATAAGTTAATTAAAAGAAGAAAGTGTTTCCTACCTGTGTTCCAGCTCCCGGATGGACAGTATCACCCCTGAGGTGGATGGCTTCTGCTGCACTGTAGCCAAAAAGGTGAACTCGCTCTTATTCCGGAATAGCTGGATCAGCTTCTCACTCACATGAGGGGCCGAGTGGATCTCTCTCTGTACATCTAGGGGTCAAGAAAGAGGCACAGGAGGAACAGAGTGTGGGTAAAGAAGAGAGACACAGAAAACAGAAGCATGGGAGGGAAAAGAAAGAGAGGTCAAGTTACAAGTGAAACATTTAAGAGCCCAGACTGCTTTTTTTTCTTCCTCTTCTGTCAATAACTTTCATTTTCTGGTACCGTTCATCACCCCACATAGCTACATCCATTCAACAAAAACCCCAGAAACGCTATCTCTGTCACCAGGCCCACTTATCACTTTGACAAGTCACAATAGGCCAGACAGTGGTTTTCTGACATAAATTTTGATGGGTTAATGAGCAATTTGGCCTTCTGAAAAAAAAATCGATAGGCTGGCTCTAAATAATGTTGGAGGTTGTGGGGTAAGTGGGGTCCTGAGAGTCGGAGACTCTCAGACCTGGCAGGACCCAACAATAACTAATAGCCTTCAGATTCTATGTTCCTCGTGGACTTGGCTTCTCTCTCTCCACCATGCATCTAGAAGCCCGGACCTTGTCTTATACCTAGGAGAGATCCTGCCTTAACAATGCCAGCAATACACCTTTGCTTAAAGAATAAGACAATACACAACACACCAGTGATCTGTAAATGTGGTTGGAGTAACTTTGTGAGCATGAGATGAACTACACTCCTTCTGACATATTCATCAGAGTCTGCAGGGTCTAGAGGTGCATGAGCCCTGTTCATCCTGCTTCTGCCCAGGAGCCTCTGTCTCCAGCATCAGCACACTAAGGCATCCACATCACAAGGTGTAAAGGCTTGCTCACTGTCCATTATTTTATGCTCATTTCCCAACATCAGTACTGGTCACCAAAGGACAAAATATGGGGATGACAGAGCAGAGGAGGGCAAGTGAGCATCAAAAGTCATTTGGCTTTTACAATCCTTCGTCAGAGGACTGGGAAGTCTGCTATTAGATAGTATTTTCTAGATGTGACAGGGAAGCTATACCCAGAAAATCGCAATAATATGGCTGCCTAAACAAGGCCAGCATAATGACAATATCATTTTGACAGGCCAATATGGATGAGGGGTGAAGGGGGATAGGCACTCAGTGGTTCTGAGAAAGAGAGAACCAATGTTCTGCAGGAATGAGTCTCCTGATAGGTCATCCAATCGCAAGTGGTCAGTCCTAAACACATGTACAAAGAGCAACAGCAAATGGACTTAGGTTATACACATATACATATATATACATATACATACACATACACATATACATATGTATGTATACAGATATATATACATACATACATGTATCTGTATGTGCGTAACAGTAATAATTAAAGAAGGAGTCATGAATCTGAGAGAGTATGGGAATGACATGGGAGGTGTTGATGGGGAGAAGGGGTGGAAATGTAAATATAATACATTGGAAATACAGTACAATAAATACAGTAAATAGGAAATTCTCAAAAAAAATAATTTTAAATTTTAAAAATGTATGGAAAAAAGCAGGCCATGAATCTGAAGGAGGGCAAGGAGGGGAGTATGGGAGGGCTGGAGGGAGGAGAGGGAAGAGGGAATGACGCAATATAATCTCAACAAAAACCAAAAGAACTCATTTTTAAAGGTGTGTTTAGTGCTGCTGTGCTCTTGTAACCTGCCCAACTCTTCTGAACATGTGATAATTGTTTGGTTATTTCTCAAAGTGAGAAGAGCCAGTTCAGATAAGGAAACTTCAGAGTCTGTGTGAGCCACATTACAAGCTGGTATTAGGATCTCAGTGTAGCTTAGAAACCAAATAGTGGTTTCTAGAAAGAAAAGTGCCAGAATGGCTGACCAAAGGCTGATGGTTGACCAAAGGCTGCCTTTTCATGTGCGTGGAGGGGGGGACAAGGTGATTTCTCCCAGCCCTCCCAGCTTAGCTTATGAGTCAACCAGCTGCTGTTTCTTGGAAGGAAGAATGACACAGCCTTTCCAGCTGAAGAATTTGGGGCTGTGAATGGTAGGAAACAAGCGGCCTGTCCCATAGAGGCAGGACACCAGCAAAAACCCACATGCCTGATACTCGCTTTTCAGCCCACTGAAAAGTCATCACTGTTTCATCATTAAGGGCTATACTGTGACCTTGCTACAGGCCAACACAAGAGCAAGTCACTTAAAGAAGGCTTCTATGGGGTCTAGAGAGAATGGCTCTGTGCTTAAGAGCATTTGTTGTTCTTATACTTCCCTTTGACTCCAAGCACACACATGGCAGCTAAAAACTGTCTGCATCCCCAGTTTCAGGAGATCCTAGGCCTACTTCTGGCTTCCATAGGCACCATGTTCACATAGTGTACGGACATCATGTAGACAATGCATGCATATGCATAATATAAAAATAAATTAATCTTAAAAAGGAAAAATTGCTTAAGTGCACTTTCTGAGAGAGCTTCAAATTTTACTAAACACAGGAGCAATTTATCTTGCAAAACTAGAGAATATTGGCCAAATTTTATTAACTTTATTTTTTTTATATTAGTGCTGAGCAAAATTCTCCTTCATCTATATTTATTGCCAGAAAAAAAAAAAAGATTCCTGGGATGAACTTGTCTGCTTTCTTTTGTCTTTCTTCCTCTCGCTTGCCCTTGGGTATCTAGCCCCTGGCCAAAAGCCTCCATATTAAAATTCACAGCTATAAACTTTCTTTAAGCAACAGACTCACATACACAGTTCCTACTTACTGTGGCCATCTGGACATCTAGCCAGTTTCAAACACCTACAGTTACAAGACTTTCCCTCTTTAACCTAGCCCTCAAACACCCTGATTTTCAATCTTAGTAAATATGACACCCAATCCTCAAGCCGAACACTAGAAACTGTCCTGGTTCTTCCCACTTCTCTGCCTCCATGTCCAATCCAAGAGCAGGTGATATGACTCCCATGTCTGGAATTTATCCACTGCTCCCCAACTTCCCTCTCACACCTCATGTCCAAGTCACTCCCATAGTCCCTCAAGACATTCTCTGTTGACCCCTAACTGGTTTCCCAATTTCCATGCTATCTTCTTCCCATCTTGCACACAACAGCCAAATGCTCTTTTGAAACCATACATTTGAATTGGGTTAGCCTATTGCTAAAATTCTACAGTGACTTCCCACTGACCATGGGATCAAATCCCACTCCAACACAAGGCCAGTGAAGTCACCCATGGACCCATCTGATGCATCTCTCCACCGCATCTCATTCACCCTTCTTCATTTGCTAGAAGAACACACCCTTGCCTTGCATCTTTGTCTCTTCACTCTTCCCAAGGAACTCTGTAAATGCCTGAAACCTCCTCCTTGAATTCTCACTGCAACCTTTGAACCATTGTCCAATGAGGGCTCTCCAGGGATGTCCCTCTTCCCACCACTCTGGGTACTTCCTCCATATGAATCATTGTTACACATAGACTGTGACCAGTTCATTACCTCCTTGTGTAACAGCCAGTCTTTGTGTTACTTACTTTCCCTAACAGACTGTAAGTTCCTTGATTGGAGGTATATCTATTTATTCATAGTCTGACCCCCATTCTTTGTGCCTGACATAAAGGCATCCAATTTAGACACACTGATTGCTCCATTTATTTCCTTACTTTATATTTTTACTACAGATAACTACATATATCGCACTCAGAAAATATGCAAAACCAGGAGATCAAATTGAACTTTCTCTAGTGCCAGTATGGATATCTGGTTGTAGAAAATGATATTTGGAGCCAATCCCTCCTCTTCTGTACAAGACACCCCTAAATAGTCAGAACTGGCTCTATGAGCCTTGAAGGTTGAACATTTTGCATCCTAGCTTTCATATATCTCTCCACAAATTATTGGCATATTAAAGAAAAAAGACCTACCTACCAGAGGGCAATGTGAGAAATACTCATTTGAATGCATCAAGACACCACATACAGTCATTGCTCTCAAGTAAGTACTTGCCAGAATAAAGACAAAGAACATGCAAAGCTACCCCGATTCACACAGCTTAGAGGCCTGAACTCCAGAGCAGGTTGCACATCTCCAAGGCTACTCTGAGTTTGGCAGATAACTGGCTAGATTGCCTTGAAAATACTTCTCTTTGAACCCCATAATCAACTGCTGAAGATCAATCGATCAAGTTGTATGATGCCTCAGCTTAAACATCTTCTCATTATTGTTAATTAATTTATTCTGCCCTAGACATATAGTAAAAGAAAGTATTTTCTTCCATCTATGAAGCACCCATATTCTATAATTGCTCTTCTTTGTTTAAGTTCCAAATTAATAAAGTTTTCAGTTCCTCAAATACTGGCATGTCACTGCCTCTACAGAAGCTGACTTTTTCCCAGAGTTGAAAGAGCAATGAATGAAATGAATTGATGAGCCCCTGGAGCAAATGTCGTGCTGCCATGTTCTACCATGGTGATGCATGCTTGGCGTTCCTTGAGAATATTCCATCCATGAGAGGGAACAAGAAAAGTGCACATGGTGGACTGAGTTTATAAGAAGCATGAAACATAGATATCAACTTAGCAATCTGTGAAATATGTTCAATCATAGACCAAATGAACAAAATGAAAGTGCTGAGCACAGGCAGGAAGACTAGGGATGGAAAACTGATGCCTTCTTCTGGTACTGCAGGCACATATACAAACACAGAGAGAGAGACCTACATTCATATTCGTAAATTTAAAAATAGTAAAATGTTAAAAGAAATAAAAACAAAAACAAGACCTGCCTTCAGCACCCCTTTTTCTTACTGAGTTGCCTCCCCTAGCTTTACTAGGGGACATGCCTACTCTTATTGCAACTGGAAGTGGCGAGGCTGCTCGATATCTATGGATCTTTGGGAGGCCTGCCCTTTTCTGAAGAGAAATGGAGGAGGAGTGGATGGGGGTGAGAGGCTGGGGGAGGGATTGGGAAGAGAGGAGGAAAGGGAAACTGTGGTTGGGGTTAGGGTGTTAAAAAAATTAATGCATTAAAAAAAGAAAAATAGACTTGCAGAATTTAAATAATGTTTTGAAAGATACTGGGCGAGAAGGCCATTGCACAAAGATTCCAAGCCAGCTCATCCTACAAAACACCTAACTCTGTGTCATCTGCTATTTGTCACCTTATAGCCTTGATGTCTATGTGTGTGGGAAGAGACAAGTCTCCATCACAAGCCCACAGCAGAACAGTCTGCATCCACCCAGGAAACACTGAGTGACAGAAGGAAGGAGCCCTAATGAGGCAAATGCCAGCAGGTAAAGAAATTGAATCAGAGCCAATTAGTGCCGGGAGAAAGCTAGCCTCCCAGGCCCTCAGGACACAGAGACTGAGAAGGAAAAGTCAGAGACAGGAACCTTCCGGTTTCCATCTGTGGCGGGAGACCTGGGCCTGGGTCACCAGGGTTCCATAGCCAAGTAGTGCCAGGAGAAAGCTACTCCCAGGAGCGTGGAAAAGCAGTGAGTGGAAATAAGACAAGCACCACTGCTCACCGGGAACCACCCTGAACCCGCTGGACACAGGGACTGAGGTAAAGTTGGGCATAGGAACCTTTCGGTTTCTATTTGTAGCGGGAGACCACTGTGTGGGCCACCAGGGTTCCATAACCAAGGAGCTCAGGAAGAAAGTTACCCTCCCAGGAGCGTGGAAAAGCCATGAGTGGGGATAAGACAAGCACCACTGCTGATTGGGACCTGGGGACATCAGCCTGGGCCACAGGGCTCCAGGACAGAGCTGGTATCCCAGGAGTGCTGACACACCTACGAGCAAAGGCAAAACCACCACTTCTGTTCAAATTCACTGGATCGATAGGGACCCTTGCAGAGACATCAGGACACTGGAACCAAGGAACAGCTGGGGACAAGATCCTTCTGGTTTCTGTCTGCACCCCAGAGCTGACCCTGTGCCACAACACTCCAAACCCAAACACCTCTCAAAAAAGAGAGATGGTCTTCAAGGAGTATTGATACAGAAGCCTGCAGGAGGGACAAGCCACAGCCAGACAGAGTAAGATCAGCTAACATCAGAGTTAACAAGACGGCAAAAGGCAAGGGCAAGAACATAAGGAACAGAAACCGAGGCTACTTGGCAACATCAGAACCCAGCTCTCCCACCACAGCAAGCCCTGGATACCCCAACACACCAGAAAAGCAAGATTCATATTTAAAAACAGTTCTCATGATGATGATAGAAGACTTTAAGAAAGAAATTAACACCCTTAAAGAAATACAAGAGAACAGAGGTAAAAAAAACTAGAAGCCCTTAAAGAGGAAACACAGAGATTCATTAAAGAATTACAG
>JAPYYD010005110.1:0-12458 GCA_028551405.1 Uromys caudimaculatus | reverse complement strand
TTGGTGGGACTGCAAGTTGGTACAACCACTCTGGAAATCAGTGTGGCAGACCCTCAGAAAAATGGACATAATACTACCTGAGGACCCAGCTATACCTCTCCTGGGCATATACCCAGAAGATGCTCCAACATGTAATAAAGACACATGCTCCACTATGTTCGTAGCAGCCATATTTATAATAGCCAGAAGCTGGAAACAACCCAGATGTCTCTCATCAGAGAAATGAATACAGAAAATGTGGTACATTTACACAATGGAGTACTACTCAACTATTAAAAACAATGACTATATGAAATTTGCAGGCAAATGGATGGAACTTGAAAATATCATCCTGAGCGAGGTAACTCAGTCACAAAAGAACGAACGTGGTATGTACTCACTGGTAAGTGGATATTAGCTCAAAATTTCAGAATGCCCAAGTTTCACTTAACAGTAACCTCTGGACTGAGAGTGAGGTCCCAGATGGAGGAGTTGGAGAAAGGACTGAAAGAGTTGAGGGAGTTCGCAGCCCCATGGAGGGAGCAACAGTGCCAATGGCCTTGACTCCCCCTCGGTCATCCTGAAGTTTGGACCACCAACCAAAGATTACACATCTATGGACCCATGGTTCGGACCACATATGAGGCAGAGGACGACCCTGATGGCCATCAGGGAGAGAGGAGAGGCCCTTGGGCCTGAGGGCGTTAGAGGCCCCAGTAAAGGGGAATGTCAAGGTGGGAATAGGGGGATGGGTGGGCGAGTGGGTGGGAGGTGGAATTCCCCCATAGAGGTAGGGATGGGGAGGGGATAGGGGGTTTCCAAAGAGGAGACCCAGAAAAGGGGAAACATTGGAAATGTAAATAAAGTATCAAAAATAAAAAAAAAAGAAAGACCAACCAACCAATCAAGCAACAAACAAACAAACAAACGAGAATCAACAATAGGAAAAAAGCCAAAGGGTGTCTATTCAGATGAGAACTCAAATTTTAAACATCTAAACTTTCTTAGGAATCCAGCATACATTTTGGAGCCTTGGAAAATATCTAAGTCTTGTCTCAGGGAACCCCTTGGAAGAAGAGGTACAAAGAGTGTGAGAGTTAGAGGAAATGAAGGGAACCAAGAAAAAATTGCCCTCCAAATCTAATATATATATATATATATATATATATATATATATATATATATATATATATATATACACACACACACACACACACACACATACATATATATATACACACACACATATACATATATATATGATACATGATATGTATATATATGATACATGATATGTGTACATATAATATATACATATATTTTATATATTACATATATTGTGTAATATATATACAGTAATATATAATAATATATATGTATTATATTATATTAAGACTTCATGCACAGGTCCTGAATGGATCTGCACCAGTTGGAATTCTAGAGCCCTAAAAAAGAGTGGATGCAACTTCCAATTGATAACTACTTACAAATGAAAATTTAGTTCCAATCTAAGAGAATCACCCTGGGGAAACAAACTACTTTAGGGTTAGGCTGCATACATAGCAATAGACAGCCAGCAGAGAATGAACTCAGTGACTCAGTGGTATCTTTGAAGGTTCCTTCTCTCATTTTGTCATTTCAGAACTTTTCTATTTTTAAAATATAATATCTTTTATTTTTTATTTGTATTTTATTTTGCTTGTATTTTTGTCACTTCCCTTGTTACCTACTGGTCCTGTGTATATATATTTTTGAGTTCCACTTTAGTGGGTTTTTGTTTGTTTGTTTGTTTGTTTGTTTGCTTACTTGTTTTATGTGATCTCTAAATATGTATGAGTACGGCTCTGCTTTTTGTACCTTCTCTTGAGCCCCTTTCTTTATTTCAATTCTGATGTGTTAGTTTTGTTTTATCTTTATATCATATTTATAAAACTATAATCCCACATCTGCTGGCTTTCTAATGAAAGAAAGAAAATGCGTGGATTAGAACAGGAGGGAAGATGAGGAGGAGCGTAAAGAAGATGGGAAATGAGAATGTGTAATCAGGATATGCTATGCAAGAAAAATTATTCTAAATCAAAGAAAAAGAATTTGAAGAAAGAAAGACAGAAATATTGCTTAAAATGTTTCTCAATATCACAATGGAGATATTTGTTTTAAAAATGAATCCAGGAGGATCGCTTAGGGGATGATGAAACTTGCTGCCATGTTCAGCAAACTGGATCACATGGAAGGAGATGTCCTACTCACACAAGTTAATTTGTCCTTTACCTTACACATTTGTCATGGAAAGGAAAATTTTACACACATACATACCCATGAGTACACACATGCAGACATGCAAACTAAACAGACAATTTTAAAAATAATTCAGACTAAATGTTTTGCTTACATAAGCGATTTTAGTAATCACTTAAGTGATTGTTGAATTTAGATGAACATTAGTTATCATTTCCATGGTCTTACTTGTATTAGAATCCTGCACAGATTTCTGCTTCCTTATTGTATCATCATAAAAGGCACTAAAATAATATGATAAATGTCAAAAACCACACTAAGCAAAAATAACTATAAATTAATATTCACAATTTGTCATACCTAGTATAAACTCATGTTACAGTTAGCATAACATATTAGAATTAATTGATTTCGGTGTTGATGGAAAGACTCAACAGGTAAAAGCATTGGCTCTGATAGCTGGGATATCTGATTCTGATTCCTGGAACACATGTAAAGGTGGACGGAAAAAATATACTGCATAGACGTGTCCTCTCACATGAATCTGTGCACATTTGCATATATCAAGCATGCTGTGATAAATACTTTAAGTAAATGACTCTAAATAATAAATATGAGATTTTACTAGTATAAAATTTTATAATTCTTAATTTTACAAAATTCTTAATATTAAAATATTGCAAAATATATACATATGCTAGTGGCTCAAGTCATATTTTAGAATATTAAACAAATTGATTGATATGTTGGTGCTCTGTAGTTCATAACTACATTTATATGCATAATAAACTTCTTTAAACTGATGTTGACTTTTTGTTCTTAGGGTGAGAACTGTTTGGTTTCCCTGATGCTAATTATTGTGGGACATAAAAAATGTTATGATCATAATAAAGCTATTAATATAATTCATAAGGTTTTGTACACTAGATTGTCTGTGAATAATATTGACTCTATTAATTTCCAGGGCCATTGAATATAAGCGATTATGGGAGAATTGCTCTGTCATGGCCATGGGTAAATCATGCTTTATGCTCCACTGGATAAGACCTCTTAAAATTATATTGGAATCTATAAATATGATCTGGACAAAGGATGGAAGCCTTTATGGTAGGGTAATGACAGTGTCACAGTAAAGCAAAATATAACTAAATTGAAGGTTCAGAGCATCCTTCACCAATGCTGGTCTTTCACTAGCTTTGCTATGGAATAAGATACCATCAACTTCACGGGATTGCTGTTTCCTAGCTGTAGTGCTGACAGAAGAACACTGTGTTTCCAAACGTTCTTTTCAGCTCAATGAATCTTATGTTCTTCTTAAATTATATTATAGTTGCAAATTCAAGTTTTTTGATTGGTTTCATTTGTTGTTCTTGTATGTTCATTTATCGAAAGCTTAGTAAATTTCTGGGAAACATTTAAAGAATCTAAGGATTTAATCTTACACTTTCTAATATTGAAAATTACCACAGAGTTGTAAAGTTTCCTTACCTTCTGTATATGATATGCCTCAGTCTTGTTCCCGGCTAGTGTTGGATGAATTTTGTAGCTATACTACAGCTGTGAGAATGCTGAGTTGCTGAAAGGTTAATTAAGATTTGTTTACATGATGGCAGAGTGTGGAATTTTTTTTTATTGCTTATTTGTTAGAATAATTATTATATAGTCCTTACAGAACGTTTTTAATTCTAAATACAGTAAGTAATTAGCATATATAAAAGATCAAAATCTGTTATATTTTCTTAAAGGTAATAATTGGATTTGCTTTTTGTTTAAAATGGAAAACTAGAATAAATTTAAAGCATAAATTTGTATACAAATTCCCATTTTTACAGTTAAATATATAAACTGGTTTTTTTATTTATCCAAATGACTATCTTTAAAAATGTTTAAGTATGCATGACTTCATATATTATTTACAAAATGATTGTTTTATATTCCTATGTTAGTTGTTCTTAGTTCATGGATTTAAATTTCTTTCCAATATATTTTTTCTGCTTCATATTATTGAAATTTTATGTGAGTGTTAAAATGTAGATTTAAATCCTTGATTGTTATGGACACGGTAAATCTAAACTGAATTAAGTTGCTAATACTTCTTAACTAAAAGAACAAAAAAGAAGTCTTTAAATTGCTAAGCCTCAATTATCTTACCAATAGCATTCACATTAGAAAAAGTATTATAAGGTAAACAATTTTCATTAAATCATCAATCAATAAATGTTATTATGGGTCATGAGCATACTGAAATATGAAAGGAGAATAATGGACTAAACTTCTGAAACTATAATCAGTCCCGATAACAATACAAAAACCAGCTTTCTTATATAAGAGTGGCCGAGATCATGGTGTTTCTTCACAGCAATAGAACTCTAATTTAGGTAAAGGGCCAAGATTAGAAACAATTCGGTAACTTAGACTGTGGATGAGTGTCCTGGGTCAAAGGTGATTAAAGTACTCAGATTTGCCTGCAGTTTGGAAATATAGCCAAAATATATTCACAGATGAGAGACATAACAAGAAACAAAATTAAGAGTCAAGAAGCTCCAAAGAGTTTTGTTTACTTGCTTGTTTGACAAAGTGGATGATCATTCAAATAGAAAATAATATAATCTGCCTGTTTTTGAAGGGAGAAAACACAGGAATTCTTGTTTTTATAGTTTTGCTAATCATGCTTGTCATTTTGTTTGTTTAATTTATGTCTCTTGGAAAGCTCTCATGCTCTCCTCTTTGACTTTTATTGTTACTATACTCTATCATCAGTAACTCTAAGATTTTTGTGGATACTGAGGATAGATTGTACTAAAAATGAAAGCTGATTTTGACTAGTATAATTTAAATGCTCAATATGATTCCAAATTGCTTAATCTTACATACAGTGGAGGTAATACACATCAGATGAGTAGCCTGCCTGAAAGACAAGTGTACCTTAAAGGAAGATTAATTTTGGCTCTCCTAGAATTCTTCAATGGAACAATGCTCAGAGCAGCCTAATATCTAGATAAACAAGAGAATCTCTAATCAGACATAAATACGGGGAAAGAAACTGACTGCAGTGGTGATCAGCAAATTTAAGAACACATCTGCTAACAGGATTTTGAAAGTTCTGCATATAAATGATTTTATGTATACTCTGAAAATGTTGGTAAAATAAGCAATATGCAATTTACAGTTAATATTTCTTCATCTTATTCTTTCAAAGTTGTTTCCTTATCACTTTTTCCAGCCCTTGTCAGAATTCTTTATTCAGTTTGACTCAGGTCACACTTTTAAGAGCAATAGACTTTAGGCAGCTATTGACAACTGGGAGAAGAAAACTCTACCTCTTCTAGGTATGAGTCCCTAATGTGTTGTTTAATGCAAACTGGTTAGCATTGAGAGCATACACAAACAACAAAAGTTGACTCTATATTATATCCCACCGATAAACTTTAATTCTTCTGCTAACTCATTTACTTTCCTGTCTCTCATCAATCAATCATCTATCTATTGATCACTATTTATAAATATATACACACACATGCACACATATGTATACGTTTGTGCACACACACACAAAAGGAATATAATAAATAAAATATCCTAACAATGTAATAGTATGGGTGGTCATGGCGGAGTCATAAGGAAACAAGGGAATCAATGCAGGACATAGAATTTTAAAAGGGAAATAGAAAGTGATGTAAATCTATTTTATTTTAAAAGATTAAGAAATACTTTGAGGAGAGACTATCATTTCTACCTTCCAATTTTAACACTGAAATTATAATCAATATCTAAATTAATAGAAATAGTAAATAAATATATTAATTACTTATATGTGTTTGGCATGGAGTTAATAGCTTTTTGTTCACAGTATCATTTAATTATCTCAAGAACACTATGTGGTTATTACTGAAAACACAGAAGGCTCTAAAATAAGTACTTTGACCAAAAGGATAAACTATAACACATAGTAAATTATGTGCTTTTCCCATGTGTGTCAATTTTGCAATTCAACTTTAATTCTTCTGATGGCTTATCTTCATCCTTGTCATGGCTCCAGCTGCATCTGTAGCAGAGGATGGCGTTGTCTGGCATCAGTGGGAGAAGAGGCCATTGGTCCAGTGAAAGCTCAATGCCCCAGTGTAGGCGAATGTGAGGGCAGGGAGGCAGGAGTAGGTGGGTAGGCGCACACCCTCATAGAAGCACAGGTAAGGCAGATGTGATATGGAGTTTCTGGGGGGAAAATCTGGAAAGAGATAACATTTGAAATGTAAATAAAGAAAATATCAAAAAACAAAAAGCCTCAATGGAAGGGAATGTGCTTAATCCTGTAGAAACTTGATGCCTCCATGGAAGGGCGATGTGGTAATGAGGGTGGGTCAGTGGGAGAAATAATTGAGTGGGTAGGGGAGCACCCTCTGAGAAGCAAATGGTAGAGGGGATGGGATGAAGAAGTCTGGAGAGGGGAACCTGGAACGGGAGCAATATTTAGAATTTAAATAAATAAAATAATTTAATACGAATAAAAATACATAAACATTTAGTAGGGAGTTTGACAACCTGATGATTTAGAAAAATAACAACAGTAGATTCCATCTCATCCCCAGGACTGATGAACTCCTTAGCCTTGGTTTTTGACTATGCTTTCAGTATCAGCACCAATTTCTGAAGTGATTAAGCCCAATACAGGCAGGAGTTGATTACAACTGTAAAGTGTAGTGGAGTTATTGTACCAGGCACCATTGTACCTGGTCACTTAGTAGGGTATAGAGTATCCAGTGCTGAGTATTTTCTTCCCCAACAGCCCAAATAACATGCCCAAGCACAACAAATACTATACAACAGAGAGATACATCCTGCTCATTTCAAGAATGATTTCTGTTCTGAAAACAAAATGTATGAAACTTTCTGCAATAGAGTCTTAACATCTAATGATGGTGGCTATACACAGTAATGACAATATCCTGGGTTGCACTGGGTATCTTTGGGGTTACAATTCACAGAGAAGTAACCTGTTACTAGCCCTGATATTTTAATTTAATAACCCGTGTCTTGTGAACAGCAGTGTTACTTATATTAGATAACTATACAAATTCTTTTAAGATTATTTAGTTTATTTTTAAGTGCTATATTTCAACATTTAATTTTAAAGTTTATGTTTACTTGAAATAGAATTATATAACTTTTCCAATTAATGTCCCCTCTATTCTTTCCCAGGTATCCTTTCTCCAAACTTTGCCATGTTCCCCAAAATCTCAAGTTGATATTCTATGATATATGAATGGAAGAGCTGTGACATAGATGCATCCCTTTCTCAGGACCTCACAGAATCTGTTGATCTCTGCATTTTGTCAAGTTGTAGATTTCTATAATGGTCTTTGCTGCAAAAGGGATTATTTGATGATGATATAAAAGGGCTTATTTGTTACCCATGCTTCTTTGTGGGTAGTCAGATGATATTTTAGAATACACTAAGGAATTATGCTTTTGTAGCAAATTTGCAATATCTTATTCTTTGCTGATGTATGTGACCTCACTGGCTGGGGAAAATCTGACTATGTTATCAGTACCAGACATGATTTTCTCCTCATAAGTGGGTCCTTAAGACATCTATTAGTTAGCAATCACATGTGAATGCCACTTATTGTACCTTTACAGATGTCTTGCTATACTGGTAATTGTTATGGTTAATAGATGTTGCAGCTGGGCAGAATTACTTAATTGATTCCCTTCCTTGACACTTTTTATAGTACATTCTGGTACCAAAGAAGTTAGATTTCAGGAAAGTGGCTTTCAAGTCAAAATCAGGTCTGCATATACGAGTCTTATGTATTAACTGTGCCCTGTTGTCAGCAATAGGGGCCCAGTATCAACACCTCAGAGCCAAATAAGGCCTGCATCGGTAGTCTATATCCTTCTGCAGTCACTAGGACTACTCTTACCAATCAGAAGGTGGTTTCTTATTCTTGTGTATTGTACTGAAACTTTTGTCAGTCTATATGTTTCTTTCATGTGGCCAGTATGGTCAGCTCATGTGGCTTAATTTCCTTGCATAGTACTTTAGTATTTATTTTAGCATATCTATTTTGGCATATATGTTTCCTTTAAATAGAAATATTATATATAATAATTATATTATATATAATAACTTACATTTAATTATTCCTTTAGTATCATTTTAATACATATGAAACATGATTTTTGAGGCCCTTATTAAAAAACATTGGTGTTATTTATTCCAATTCTTATCAATCTGCATTGACCTCCCTCACACTCCCAGCTGGAACACTCTTTTATATCAGTTCACCGAGACCCTTCAAGCACATACCTACACCTGCCTATGGTCTCATTTACTTTCCTGGTTTTTATGGCTTTTACATCTGCTCTCTGAGGATTTGATGAAATGGAAGTTTCTGGATATGTCATGTGATGCAGACTCAAATATTACTTTGCTGAGGCAAGACCAGTGGGAAGACACATGATGGTTGGAAAGAGTATAAATAGGACTTGACGAACAGGGATGTCATGTTTGCATAGCTAGCTTCACAATGCTTCGTTGGTCCCATATCTTCTCTGATCTTCACTTCCTGGAGAAAGGCAAAACAGAGAACTTCTCCTAGTGTTCCAGGTGGCTCAGGTAGCTCCCGCTGACTTGTGCCTGATTTGGGAAGGGCTACCTCTTCCTATAGGATTGTGCCACTGATTTGTGTTTGATATCCTGACCCTACTGGACTGGAATGTTAGTATCCTGACAAACAGAAATTAGAATCAAACCAAAGAACTATTTCTAAACAGGTCCACATCCCCTTGTCCTATTTACCATCTTTTACCCCATCTTCGGACTGTGGTCTAGAAGGTAGGATGAAGCGCTTGAGAACCCTTATTAAAAGTAGGTTTTGAAAAATCAAAGTCTAAATTTTGGAGCATGAAATAGCAGAAGAAAGAGAACATGAGACATTTATCTTTTTGAGTAAGTACACATTTGCCAAAGAATACTTTATTCTACTTCCCTCAAGAAATTAAGATACTACAGAACATTTTTGAGAATATTTATTTATTATCTCCATGTTGGTACTCATGATTAAACTAATAATTAAAACTGTACACATAAGACAAATCATTTGAAATTCTTTAATAATTTCTAATACTTTAATTATCCTGAATCTCTGATTTTATAATCAAATTATCCAAATTTAAATCTGATTTTTTAAAAATTCTTAAAATACACATTCACAAGTTATTATTTGAATATTTTGTTGAAACTACTTATTTTTCTATTATAGCTTGAACAGAATTCATTAATCAAATAAAACATATTTTTCTGTACACAGAAATAAGTACAATCATGTATGTATTTTAATTAATGAACATTGGACAAAAAGCAATGAGCATAATATCAAATTTAATGCTTAATTGTAACCTGGCAAGAGATATTGGGAAGGAATCAGTCATGAAAATAGAGAAATGGAAATAGTAGAATTTACTATTTTTTTAGTAGGATATGGAACTTGAAAGGGAAGAACTTTTAGAGGGTTGGATATATGAAGATGACAAGAAAAGCAACAGTGTGTGGAAAAAGAGAAATACTGTGCATAGAAAATCTGGGCAACTGTTTTGAGTTTATCAACTGACTACATGAATATAAAAGGGATCATTACAGGATTTGGAGCAAATAAGTAATCTAGTAATTATATTACAGTGGTCTACAATTCTTATTAATCTGATGAAAAGAATTAACTGAATATTTGAGACAATTGTGGAGTTAGAAAAACCACTTAGAAGATCATTGCACAAGAGAAATAATGTTAATATTATATATAATTATATAAACATATATGAATACATGTTATATATTTATATATGCCTATAATTTTATACTATACTCAGACTAATTCCTAGATACTGTATATGGACCAGATAATAAGACCCTAAATTTTCTCCAATTTTTTCTTTTTTAATAACAATATAGAGTTATTTATCATCATTATGGTGGAAACATATTAATTAAAACAATATTTGAATAATATTTAAAGTATCTACTGGATGTTTTGGTGTTTGTACTCAATAGTTTACTATATGATTTAGAAAATATGATGGGATTTTAAAAGATTCTCCATGATCATGGATAATATTACTGGTGAAAAACAAAAAAGCAACCACCAGAATAGTAAATGTAGAAAAATAAAAAGAGATCGAATACTATCAAGATAAGAAAGTGAGTGCCAGAGAGGGTAAGTTTTATAAGTTGACCTATATTTAGATATGGTTACCTTTGTGCATGTGAGATCAAATCACATATGTATTTTTAGCTATCTCAAGAGATGGATGTCAAAAACATGATGGATTTTGATAAAATTTTATGTCATTTAAATTACCACTGAATACCGTACATGTTGGTTTGAATGAGAATGTTTCCCTAAGTCTGAATACTTGATTCACTGTTGGTTGAAATGTCCAAAAAGATGTAGGAAGTATGGACTTAGAGGAGGTACATCACTGGGGGATGCTTTGTGGTTTCAGAACACTCATGTAGCATATTCAGTATGTTCTCTGATTTCTGGTTTGGAGCAAAATGGGAGCTCTCAGCTGTTTCTGTCACCCTGCCTTTATTCCACCATCAAGAACTATGCCCCTCTGAAACTGCAAATACTGTTATATGCCTTTTTAAAAACATAGGTTGCCTTGGTAATGGTGATTTGTCAGAGAAATAGAAAAGTAACTAATGTTTTTACATACATAAATAGGCACATCTAAGCCTACCTTCCAGCAATAATGGATCGTGTACAAGATGGGACTTACTTGAGATAGCAGTGAGGATAAGTTTGTGTTGTTTGTTGTTTCTTGCTACTTTTGTGACATAAGAACTAAATATTCTGGTGTGAACTTTCTGGATACTAAAATAAAAATCTCCAATCTTTTACTATAATTGGAAGGCCACTCTTAGAGAGAACAAGGGGTCCTGGGAGCTAATTACTATCTTGGATTATGTGTGTCACCGCAACACTAGTAACTACTCAGACTTTTGCAAGAAGAAGAAAATGATTGTCTATGGAATTTAATTAATTCGTTTTCTATTTATTTTCTACTTGAAGTGGAAACATCTTAAACCATTATAGGACTAAACCAAATATTATCTCTTTTACTGCACAAGAGTGAATAAAAGTAAACATTAGTAAAAATCCATGTTATTAGTGAGGTAAAGGATACATTTTGTTTAACCATTCAAAGCAGAAAGTGAAAATATAATAAAACCAAACCAAATAAAACAATGGAAGAAAGCAATAGCTATTGGGCTAAAGGACACATGTGGCATTTAAAATCAAATTCTGCTGTTCCCTTAAAAGCAGAAATAGAGAAAGAATAATTTGTATATAGATGACTCTGTGCCTAAGAATATATCCCTGAAATATGTGAAAGAGCCTATTCTTTCCCAAACAGATTTAAGAACTGACTCAGAAAGACAGAAATAAGGAATTCATTTCTTTTATTTCCTTCTTTTTTTTTTCCATTTAATTTTTATTTTCTTGTTTTTTTCTCCACAAACCTCCTATCCCCTCCCCCTCCCCCTGCTACTCTGACGGTGCTCGCCCACCTGCCCACCCAATCCTGCCACAGTGCCCTAGCATTCCCCCTATGCCCAGGCACCAAGCCTTCACAAGACAAAGGGGCTCCCTCCCCATGATGCATTATAAGGCCATCCTCTGCTACATAAGCAGTTGGAGCCATAGGGCCCTCCATGTGGACTCTTTGGTTGGTGGTTTAGTCCTTGGGAGTTTTGTGGGGTCTGAATGGTTGATATTGCTGTTCTTCCTATGGGGTTGCAAACTCTTTCACTTCTTCAGTGTTTCCCCTAACTCCTCCATTGGACTCCCTATGCTGGGTCTGATGTTTGGCTGCATGCACCTGCATCTCTATTGGTCAGGCTCTGGCAGAGCCTCTCAGGGGAAGGTTAGAGCAGGCTCCTGTCATCAAGAGCTTCTTTAAAAGTACCATTTACTTTAAAATATTTGTGCAGACAATTCGTGTAACAGCACCAAAACTTTAGTAGTCATCAAACCTATCCCCAATGCTCTAACCCCTAGCTTTCCCTTCTTCCCACTATATCTTTTATATTGATCTTAGAATGCTTTAGAACCAATTTAGCAAACTCAAATTCAAAGTAAATTTATTTTAAGAAATATTGAGACCAGGTACTGCCCCGAACCCGCGAGACACAGGGACCTAGGTAGGCGGGCCTAGAAACCCCCCTGGATCCCAAAAGC
>JAPYYD010005109.1:0-12458 GCA_028551405.1 Uromys caudimaculatus | reverse complement strand
GCAGCCCCATGGAGGGAGCAAGAGAGTCAATGGGCCTGACCTCCCCCCCTTCCCCGGTCCTCCTGGAGTTCGGACCACCAACCAAAGAATACACATTGATGGACTTATGGTTTGGACCACATATGTGGCAGAGGATGACCTCAATGGCCATCAGGGAGAGACGAAAGGCCCTTGGGCCTGAGGATGTTAGAGGCCTCAGTAAAGGGGAATATCAAGGCGGGAAAATGGGGATGGGTGGACGGGGGTGGGGTGGGGTGGGAGGTAGAATTCCCTTCTAGAGGCGGGTTGGGGAGGGGATGGGGGGTATACAAAGAGGAGACTCAGAAAAGGGGAAACATTGGAAATGTATATAAAGTATCAAAAATAAAAAAGGAAAAAAAAAAAAAAAAAGATTTCCAGATGACCAACAATGCTGAGGTCAGTGTACCAGTTTGCTGGATTTACAAAGGATTTAATTCCAAACTGTCTAACTGTAAAATTTGCACATTTGATATCATGAAATATTGTCTCTAACTATGAGTACTTTTAGGACCCCGTCTTTTTCTTTTTTCATGTCCAGTGAAGTGTGCCAGAATAAATGGAAACTTGACGTAAATTTGACCTGGGCTTATGAGCAATACAATGTAGCTCCATCAACTTAGCATATGGCTGTAACTTCCTGCAATTCCATAAACATGGGAAGCCCAATCAAGTCAGTTTGGGAGTCAACAAATTCTAAATTTATGATGTACCATTGGCTTTGGCCTGTGGTCACAGAAAATCGTTACAAATTCTTTGAGAGTTTTGTAAATTATTTGATAGTAATAAATTGAAGCTTGGTTTTATGTTCATATCCTGGCTTAAGTGAGTGTTTTATATTTGAAACATTAAATATTCCTAGAAATTTAATGTAGGAAGATTGCCTTTCAACAAGGACTTTTAAAGTTGGAAATTAAAACATTTTTATAACAGTTTTTGAGTTCTGGATTTGTAGAATTTCTCTGCTCTTTGTTTTAATCCTTCAACTTCCTCTTATCCATCATACATTTATTTTAATTGAAAGATTTTTAGTAATGTGTTAAATATAGAAACTTATATGTATAAAATTTAATGTGCACATTTACATAATCTATGTATTTCTACACACACAGACACACACACACACACACACACACACACACACACACACACACACATATGAGAGAAGAGAGAGCCAGAAAGAGAGAGAAATTTTTCAATATGTAGAGGAGATTTATTCTATCATTTTGTTTCTGAATAAACTGTAACTTTTATCTCCTCTGTGATCCTCTACACAGTGTGTGTGTGTGTGTGTGTCTGTGTGTGTGTGTGTGTCTGTCTGTCTGTCTATCTGTCTGTCTGTCTGTCTGTCTGTTTCTCTGTGGGTGTGTTTGCATTTGTGTATGATGCACTCCTGTGAGTGTGGACAAGTGCCTGCTAGAACATGTATTTGGTTCAATGACCCCCTAGGGTATCCATCCTCACCTTCCACTTTGTTTGAGACATAGTCTCTTATTTACTTTGCACATAGCAGGCTCACTGGCCCAGGAGCACTCTGGGATTCTCTGCTTTTTCACCTCGGAGTAGGAACAGCAATATTGTAGGTCCACATTCCTACATTCAGCATTATCAGCTGTGCTATCTCCGTGGCACTAAATATGCATTTAAGATTAACTTATGTATACACTGGCTGAGTGGTCCTTGCCCCATCATACTTGCCTTAGTTAGATGAAGAGTGTGCTGTGGATTACCTGGGAAGTTCTATTTTGTTTGTGGTTCTAATAGAAATCACCACCAAATTTACAAAGAAGAACAAATTATATATGGAAATAATGTCTATGCTTTGGAGAAAAATTAATATTGATTTCTTGTCTCTCAGTATTCAAGAAAATTACTTATAGCAGGGCTGGAAGGACGGCTTGCATAAAAGTACAAGGTGAGCAATGCTTAAGACATGAAATTCTGATCCCAGTATCTATATAACAAACTATGCATCCTTCAAAAGCATAGGATACACACACACACACACACACACACACACACACGTGGAGAGTAGCAGAGGAGATAACAGTTACAATTTATTCAGAAACAAAAAGATAAATCTACTCTACATTTTCAATTTTTTTTTCTCTCTGTGTGTCCTTCTCTTTGCTCTAACTCCTTCTTACTCTTTACTTTCCCCTCCATTGCTATATATATATTAGAAGAACATATATCAAGTCCAGTGCACATTAAATTTTATACATATGAGTGTCTGTGGTTATATTTAACACTACTAAAAATCTTTCAATTAAAATAAATGTATGGTGGATAAGAGGAAGTTGAAGGAATAGAAAAAGAGCAAAGAAATTCTACAAATCTAGAACTCAGAAACTATTAAAAATATTTGAGTTTCTACATTTAAAGACCTGGTTGAAAGGATTTCTTCCTTTGGCATTTGAGTGCAAGGCAAGCACTTGACGTCCAAAGGATCCGATGTACTTGTCTGGCCTCTGCAGGGGGGCAGGCACCTGCATCCCATGAAAATGCACATATATCCATGTGGACATGCAAAAATAAACAAACAAATAAACACTTAAATACATGTTTGTAAAAAAAATTATGCCTGGCATAAAATATACAAAACTAAACTCATGATATGGGTCAGAATTCTTTTTAAAAATGTCATTTTAAGAGACTCCAGAAAAATCTCTAACTATAGATCTTAATTAAGAATATTATTCAGTACTTTCTATATTAGTTTCACAAATTTTGACTAAGAATTTGTTCTGGCCTCCAACCTTCAGTGATTTCTTCTTAATGTATAAAGAATTGTGCCAATAGACATAGTTGCTACGTGACTCCATCAATTCTTGTTTCCAGGCAAGCATAGAAAGCCGTCAGTTTTGAGACCTCTGTTCACATAGAAAGTTTTAGTATAGATTCCAGTAATCTTGTGCTTTGTCTTTGGATTCCATGAGAAACTACTTAATGCAATTCCAACTAATGACCTACTTCCCAGACTCAGTCACTTTATTGAAATTGAAGTGTATAAAGATACAATTTTGTGAGAAACTTAATTGTCATTTTTATGGTTACATGCAGCAGAAACAAATGCTGTGTTTCCAGGAATCAAAATCTATCAAATTTTAGGGCAAGCAGAGCTTTATGTTAGCAATTAATATACAAAAGATCTTACCAGGCAAATCGAGGAGGACAGAGAACAGCATAGTTATTCAAAGTTGGAAAGGAGAGCAAATCACCAAACATGAAGACAGTCTGAACAGAGATACATGCCGATTAAAGAAAATATGCTGATGCCTTTGGTTTTAATGGTATGTTTTAAATATGTAGGCACAGAAGGTTGAGAAAGAGCAATGAATAAAAGTATTTGATAATATTTAATGATTAAAATATTGTATTTCCTCACTTAGTCTTAAATAGACACTTATTTGCATTAGTACATTCCTGCAAAAAGTACGTTATAAAACAAAAATATTTCTTTTTAAATAAAATAACTCACATAATTCATGAAAAATATTCTTTTCTGGAAAATTATCTGTATGTGTGAGAACATACGTGTGTGTGTGTGTGTGTGTGTGTGTGTGTGTGTGTGTGTGTGTGTGTCTGTGTGTGCTTGTCTGTGCATGTATGCATCTATGTGGGCATGTGTGTACATGTGTGAGTGTTTGTGTGCACACACTCTCAATGCTTATCTTGTGTATTCTAATTTATTTCTTTGTGTTTTGTTTAAACACCATGACTAAGTCAAGTTATAGAAGACAGAATTTCTTTTTGTTATGGGTCCAGAATGATAGGGTCTGTAATGTCTGAGAAGGCATTACCTAGTGATAAGACTAGAAGCTAGTTGATCACTTTTTTTTTTCACACAGGACAGATATGAGAGAAAGCACAGGAAGCAGGCCAAAGAAAGAAACCCATAGTACCCACTCACAGTGACATACCTTCTTCAGCAAAGTCCTATGTCACAAAGACCCCATAACCTCCCCAAACAATATTGGGCACTATTGTCCATTTGTGGAGAAACAAAGTAACCTGGATGGAGGAGACATTTCGTATTCAAACCACCTCACCTTTATCATGATAAGGTTGAGCATAGTCTGAAAGTGTAATAATTGTAGATGAAAAGCTGGGACTGTGAGAAAGCATTCTACCCATTTCCATTCTCATATTTTACACAGTGGCACATGTAAAGCATGAGTGGAATGGCTTAACAAACTGCGTCATTGTGAGGAAGGGCACAGGGCAGGCAGGTGAAAAGTAACTGGGAAAAAACACAGGAGAGCAATATTGCTGGTAGGGATGTCTTTATCCTCTGTTCTCATTCATATTTTAAAAGAAAAAAATTAAGGACCAATGAAGACACAGGGAATTTGTGGTGCTACATGAATGGAAAGTGTCCTAAGGTTTCTCTTGCAAAGCACAGACTGTTAAAATGCAGCATAGTTTGTCATATGCAGATTTCATTAGGCTACCATGTTTATACATGGAGGACCATGGATATGGGTATCACCACAATCATTTTACTAAGGCAGAACAAGGGGAAGCTGGATCACTGCAATTTTGGAAATTTGCAACAGGTTCAAGTGCCACATAAATCCAAGAATGCAGCATATTCAGGACAACATTTACCAGTCTACAGTCATGTCTACAGAGTTGTTATTATCACTGAGTATGACAGAAGAATAGAGAGTAGGAGTCAAGCCAGTTTGTATACATGTCTGCTAAGTCTTGTATGTCTTCTGATGCTGGAAGCTGAGATGAAGAATTAGCAGTCCAGCAGAATCCAAACTTGATTAAATTTGTCTAAGCAAGTGAAATTCAAAGTAACTTGTGATTTCTGTATGTGTAATATAATTTAAATACCTTCCAGACCTGTTTTCCTAGGAGTGATAGTTTCAGAACTGCTGAGAGCATAGTAAAGTGTGGAACCAGTTGGAAATGAAACCTGCTCCTGGGACAAAATTGGCAATTGACAAGCATTCAACCATCATGGGCTACTATTTTCTGTAAGCAGAGATTTCCAATACTTTCAAATATACATGTTAAATTATCACACCTCTAAAAAGTTATGCTAAATACACACATACGTATATTATACATATATGATGCATATGTACATATGTATATGATTTATGTATACATACACATGTGTGTGTATGTGTGTGTGTGTTTGTGTGTGTGTGTGTGTTGCTAGCACAGTGAAGTACTTGCCTTGCAAGCATGGCAACCTGAATTCAGATCCCCACGAACTGTGTAAAAGCCAGGAATGGTGGCATCAACCAATAATCCCCCTCTCAGGAGGCAGAAATGGGAGGATCATGGTGGTTTCCTGCATAACTTGTCTAGTCTAATTGATAAGTTTCAGTTTCAGTAAGAGACTGTCTCAAAAAATCAGGTGAAGAGAAACACATAGAGAGAAATGTGATATTGACTTCTGGCCTCCGCATCCGTGCATACTCATGTGAACACACATTAACATACACATGGATATACATATAAAAACAAGCATTGGATTCAAAAAGAAAAGAAAAAATAAGTTAGTAAATAAAATCTTACATATGTACCTACAGATATGGCTTGAGAATATGGCATTAGGAGATTTGAAGATTTATTTTTGTTATTTTATGTGTATGAGGACTTAGACTACATGCATGTCTGAACATGTCTGAACATGTTGTATGTGTGTGCAGTGTCTGAGAAGGAAAGAAGGTGTTTAGATGACCCAGAATTGTAGTTATACTCAGCTGTGATCGATGACATGGGGACTGGGAATTGAACTCTGGTTCTTAGCAAAAGCAGAAAGTGATTTCAACTACTGGGAGAGAAAGTGGATGGGGGAGGGGGCAGAGGAAAACCTGCTCTGGTATTGGGTGAGGGAAAAGGTCTGAAGGCCTGAGGGCAGCAGAAACAATGAAAACAGGCAACCTCAGTAGGTAGGAGGTTGGGGGGAACCCTCTAGAATGCACCAGAGACCTAGGAGGTGAGAGACTCTCAGGACTCAAAGGGAGGGACCCTAGATGAAATGTTCAACAGTACGGAGAAGAAACTTACAGAGGCCATCTCCAGCAGGAAGACAGGGCATCAAATGAGGGAGGGGGTTGTCATCCCACTGTCAAAACTCTGACCCATAACTGTTCCTGTCTGAAAGAACTACAGGGATGAAAATGGAGAGGAGCCTGTGGAAAAGAAGGTCCAGAGACAGGCCCAAAGTGAGATCCAGCTCAAGGGGAGGTCCTAAGGCCTGACACTATTACTGAGGCTATGGAGTGCTCACAAAAAAGGACCTATCATGACTATCCTTTGGAAGACCCAACTAGTAGCTTAAAGATCAGATGCAGATATTTGCACCCAACCAATGGACAGAAGCTGCTGATCTCTATGGTTAAATTAGGGAAAGACTGAAAGAAGCTGAGGAGGAGGGCGACCCTGTAGGAGGAACAGCAGCCTCAATTAACCTAGACCCCCAAGATCTCTCAAACACTGAACCACCAACCAGGCAGCATAGAGCAGCTGATATGAGGCCCCCAACACATATACAGCAGAGGACTGCTGGGTCTGGGTTCAGTCAGAGAAGATGCTCCTAACCCTCAAGAGACTGGAGGCCCCAGGGAGTTTAGAGGTCTTGTTGGGTAGGGGGTGGGTGGTGGGGACATCCTCGTGGACATCCTCATGGTGGGGAGGAGGTATGGGATGTAGAACAGTTGGAGGGTGGAATGGGGGATAAAATCTGGAGTATAAATAAATAAATTATTAAAAAACAAATTATTACATTCTTACATATGAGAAGCTAACTAAAGGGCATACCAGACAAAGCTGACTCTGGACCCATTTAAACAAGAAACCATATCACCATCATTTGTTGGTATTTAAGAGAGTGACACCTTTCTTGCATTAGCAGATGACTGAGTAGCAGAAGAGAAGGCTCATCTGTACAAATTCTGTGGCACTGTAACAAACCATTTCCTTCACCAGGGAAGACCCTGCTCTCTACACAGTCAGGAAGATGAGGTGAACACTGAGGGAACTAGAATTTTAATGAGCCTTGTTATAAATATGAGCACCAAAAGGAAAGCAGCCACCAACTTTTCTGAAAGGAAAAAGTAGTTAGACTTGTATTCTTTGAGATTTAGAGCCACACCTACTCTCCAATGTATCAGTTTTGACATTTTGTTACATATACAATATTCCATGGCTTATTATCAGAACTGTCTGGAGGAACAGAACTCACAGGATGAATTTTATTGTATGCATGCATGTCATGGCTTACATGTGAGTCAGAGGATGACTGACAGGAGCTGGCTTTTCCCTTCCAAATGTAGGTTGCACAGAATAAACTCTCTGGCCACCAGGCATGTCAGCATGGGCCTTTTTCTTCTGAGCCATGTAGCTAGTCCTGGATACTTATATATAGTTTGTTTTATCTGATAGTGTCTTGATAGTCTTAAAATGTCATCAGTACCAAAGAGAAGCTGAGACCCTGTACCTGATTGGTTCATGACACTAGACGCATCAGGGTGACCATCTATTCCTGAAGGCCTGAAGAGTTTCCAGGGATTTACTAGAATTCAAGCCCTGCTGGAAGGCCAAAGACCTGGATTCTAAATTCAGTGAAGGGTGTGGTTGGGAGTGGTTGCAGCAGCAATGATGGGATAAACACACTGGCAGGAAGGAAAGGCTGGTGGGCAAGCAACACTTTTTCTTCTTCAGACTTCTCTGTGTTCTGGGTCACCACTGCAATGGGCTGGCCAATCTAAGGAAGGGTTTTCCCCTTAGTTACTCTTTCCAGGAAATCTTCTCTTCATTCAGATTAATTATCCCAAGTGGAGAAAACACTTGTATGCTCTTTGACACAGATATATAATTTTAAAGATATATAAAAATTCATAATAATTCAAGAATTTTTCAAAAAGCTATCCTAATAAAAGCTATATTGTTATATGAGATGACTTTAATAAAGAAAGTAGAAGAGAAGAAATCAAAATTATAAAGGAAATTGTATCACAGATGTATACATACACACAAACATGCATATGCATACAGGAGAAAGTCATTAATTACAAATATATTACAAAGTGTACAGGAAGTTGCTAGGCAAAAGCTTGTAAATACAATTGTTCTCTTATTTCTGTTTTTAGAAGTGAAGTCTCTGAAGAGTGGGGACATTGACAGTTGACAGTGCCAGTGAGTGCACATGAGGCCCTGGATTCCATTCCCAGAAGCCAAGAGTTGAGTGTGGTGGCACATGCTTGCCATCTCTCATGTGTGAGGTAGAGGCAGCACATCAA
Organism: Uromys caudimaculatus; assembly: GCA_028551405.1. Taxonomy (NCBI): domain Eukaryota; kingdom Metazoa; phylum Chordata; class Mammalia; order Rodentia; family Muridae; genus Uromys; species Uromys caudimaculatus. Next base: position 4,173 of record JAPYYD010005109.1, on the reverse strand, counting down.
ATATTCAAGGTCATTCTCACATAACAAGTTCAAAATTATCCTGGCATACTTGAAACAGTTTTTAATGTTTGTTTGTTTTGCGTGTGTGTGTTTGTGTGTGTGTGTGTGTGTGTGTGTGTGTGTTTGGATATTTACTTTATTTACAATTCAACTGCTTTCCCTTTTCCAGGTCTCCCCTTTAGAAACCCCCTATCCCATCTTCCTTACCCCTGACTCTATGAGGGTGCTCTCTACACATCGCATTCCTGTCTTCCCTCCCTAACATTCCCCTACACTGGGGTATCTAAAACCCTCAGGCCCAATGGCCTCTCCTCCCACTGATGGCAAAGAAGGTCCTCCTCTGCCACATATGTGGTTGGAGCCATGGGTCCATCTATGTGTGTTCTTCGGTTGGTGGTCCAGTACCAGGGAGCTCTTGGGTGTCTGGCCAGTTGACACTGTTGCTCCTTCCATGGGGTTGCAAACCCCCTCAGCTCCTTCAGTCTCTTCTCCAACTCCTTCACCCGGGACCCCACGCTCATTCCAATGGCTGGCTGTGAGCATCTGCCACTGTATTTGTCAGGCTCTGCCTGAGCCTCTCTGGAGACAGCTTATCATGCTTCCATCAGCAAGCATTTCCCAGTATCCACAAGAATGTGCAGAATTGGTGGCTATATATGGATGTATCCCCAGGTGGGGCAGTCTCTGGATGGGCTTTCTCTAAGACTCTGCTCCACACTTTGGCTCAGTATTTCCTCCTGTGAGAATTTTATTCATCCTTCTAAGAAACACTGAAGCATCTATATTTATATTTTGGTCTTCCTTCTTCGTAGGCTTCATATGGTCTGTGAGTTGAATCTTGAGTATTGCAAACTTTTGGGCTAACATACATTTATCAGTGAGTAAATACAGTGTTTGTTCTTTTGTGACTGAGTTACCTCACTCAGGATGATATTTTCAAGTTCTATCCATTTGCCTGTGAATTTCATAAAGCCCTTGTTTTAATAGCTGAGTAGTATTCCATAGTGTAATTGTACCACATTTTCTGTATCCATTTTCTGTTGAGGGACATCTGGGTTTTTCCAGCTTCTGGGTATTATAAATATGGCTGCTATGAACATAGTGGAGCATGTGTCTTTATTACATGTTGGAGCATCTTCTGGGTATATAGGTTTTTGATCTTAGCCATTCTGACTGGCGTGAGGTGGAATCTCAGACTTGTTTTGATTTGCATTTCCCTGATGGCTAAGGATGTTGAGCATTTCTTTAGGTGCTTCTCAGCCCTGAGAATTTCCTCAGGTGAGAATTCTCTGTTTAGCTCTGTTCCCCATTTTTTGATGGGGTTATTTGGTTTTTTGGAGTCTAACTTCTTGAGTTCTTTGTATATATGGGATATTAGCTCTCTATCGGACATAGGATTGGTTAAGATCTTTTCCCAATCTGTTGGTTGCCGTTTTGTCCTATTGACAGTGTCCTTTGTCTTACAGAAGCTTTGCAATTTCATGAGGTCCCATTTGTCTATTCTTGATCTTAAAGCATAAGCCATTGGTGTTCTGTTCAGGAACTTTTCCCCAGTGTCAATGTGTTTGAGACGTTTCCCCACTTTCTCTTCTATTCGATTCAGTGTATCTGGTTTTATGTGGAGGTCCTTGATTCACTTGGACTTGAGCTTTGTACAGGGAGATAGGAATGGATCAATTTGCATTCTTCTACATGTAGACTGCCAGTTGAACCAGCACCACTTGTTGAAAATGCGTTCCCCCCCCCACCGGATGGTTTTAGCTCCTTTGTCAAAGAGCAAGTGACCATAAGTGTGTGGGTTCATTTCTGGGTCTTCAGTTCTATTCCATTGATCTACCTGCCTGTCACTGTTACTTTGATGTGTATGATGTGTCCTTCCTTATCTTTTTTGTTGTCTTTTGATTGAAAGTCAATTTTATCCAATATTAGAATGACTACTCCAGCTTGTTTTTTGAGACCATTTGCTTCAAAAATTGTTTTACAGTCCTTTACTCTGAGGTAGTGTTAGTCTTTAACACTGAGGTGCCTTTCCTGTATTCAGCAAAATGCTGGTTGCTCTTTATGTACCCAGTCTGTTAGTCTATGTCTTTTTATTGGGGAATTGAGTCTATTGATGTTAAGAAATATTAAGGAATAGTGATTGTTACTTCCTGTTATTTTTGATGTTATTTTTATGTTTGTGTGGTTATCTTCTTTTGGGGTTGTTAAAATAAGATTACTTTCTTGCTTTTTCTAGGGTGTACTTTTCATTCTTGTGTTGGCATTTTCCATCTATTATCCTTTGTAGGGCTGAATTTGGGGAAAGATATTGTGAAAATTTGGTTTTTGTCATGGAATATCTTAGTGTCACCATCTAGGGTAATTGAGAGTTTTGCTGGGTATAGCAGCCTGGGCTGGTACTTGTGTTCTCTTATTGTCTGTATGAGATCTGCCAAGGATCTTCTAACTTTCATAGTCTCTGGTGAGATGTCTGCTGTAATTCTGATAGGTCTTTTTATATGTTATTTTACCTTTTCCCCCTACTACTTCTAGTATTTCTTTGATTTGTGCATTTCATGTTTTGACTATTATGTGACAGGAGGAATTTCCTTTCTAGTCTAATCTTTTTGGTGTTCTGTAGGCCTCTTGAATGTTTATGTTCAACCCGTTCTTTAGGTTAAGGAAGTTTTCTTCTATAATTTTGTTGAAGATATTTACTGGCCCTTTAAGTTGGGAATCTTCACTCTCTTCTGTACCTATTATCCTTAGGTTTGGTCTTTTCATTGTGTCCTGGATTTCCTGGATGTTTTGGTTTAGGAGATTTTTACATTTTTCATTTTCTTTGACTGTTGTGTCAATGTTTTCTATGGTATCTTTTGCACCTGAGATTCTCTCGTCTATCTCTTGTATTCTGTTGGTGAGGCCTATATCTATAACTCCTGATCTTTTTCCTTGGTTTTCTATCTCCAGGGTTGTCTCTCTTTGTGATTTCTTTATTGTTTCTATTTCCATAATTAGATCCTTGATGGTTTTGTTCATTTCATTTGCCTGTTTGATTGTATTTTCCTGAAATTCTTTAAGGAATTTTTGTGTTTCCTCTTTAAGGGCTTCTAGCTGTTTTCCTGTGTTTTCTTATATATTTTTAAAGGAGTTATATTTCCTTCTTAAAGTCTTCTATCATCATCATGAGATGTGATTTTAAACCTGAGTCTTGCTTTTCTGGTGTGTTGGTGTATCCAGGGCTCACTGTGGTGGGAGAACTGGGTTCTGATGTTGCCAAGTATCCTTGGTTTTTGTTGCTTATGTTCTTGCCCTCGCCTTTCGTCGTCTGGTTATCTCTGGTGTTAGCTGGTCTTGCTCTCTCTAACTGTTGCTTGTCCCTCCTACAAGCCTCTGTGTTTATACTCCTTGGAGACCAGATCTCTCTGAGAGGAATTTGGATTTGAAGAGCTGTGGTACAGAGTCAGCTCTGGGGTGCAGACAGAAACCAGAAGGATCCTGTCCCCAGCTGTTCCTTGGTTCCTGTGTCCTGATGGTTCTGTGAGGATCCCTCTTGAGCCAGGAATTTGAATAGAAGTCGTGATCTTGCCTGTGCTTGAAGGTGTGTCAGCAGTCCTGGGTGACCAGCTCTCTCCTGGCACTATTTGTGTATGGAGCCCCGTGGCACAGAGTTAGCTCCCCAGCCGCAGAAGGAAACTGGAAGTCCACTCCTTGGTCCCTGTGTCCTGAGGGTTTCAGGTGGGTCCCTCTCAGCAGAGGTTCTAGTCTTATCCCCACTCAAATGCTTGTCCACACTCCTGGGAGGCTAGCTCTCTCCCTGTGCTATTTTGGTATGGAGCCCTGTGGCACAGGTTGCAGAGGCTTCTGTCTCAGTCTGCTCCTCAGTCCCTTTGTCCTGACGATTCCCAGAGGGGTCCCTCAGAGCAGAAATGCTGGTGTTACCTCCACTCATAGGCTTGTCCATACTCCTGGGAGGCTAGCTTTTTTTTTTTTTCTTTTTTTTTTTGATACTTTATTTACATTTCCGATGATTCCCCTTTTCTTTGGAAACCCTGTGTCCCCTCACCCTCCCCGCCTCTGTGAGGGAATTCCTCCTCCCACCTACCCGCCCACCCATTCCCATATTCCCACCTTGACATTCCCTTTTACTGGGGCCACTAGCACCCTCAGGCCCAAAGTCCTCTCCTTTCTCCC
>JAPYYD010005108.1:0-12459 GCA_028551405.1 Uromys caudimaculatus | reverse complement strand
AAATCAGGGATGCTGATTCCCCCAGAGGTTCTTTTGTTGTTAAGGATAGCTTTTGCTATCCTGGGTTTTTTGTTGTTCCAAATGAATTTGAGAATTGCTCTTTCTAAGTCTATGAAGAATTGAGTTGGAATTTTGATGGGGATTGCGTTGAATTTGTAGATTGCTTTTGGCAGGATGGCCATTTTTACTATATTAATCCAATCCATGAGCATGGCAGATATTTCCACCTTCTGAGGTCTTCTTCGATTTCTTTCTTCAGAGGTCACCTGAGTTTTTGATCTTAGCTATTCTGACTGTTGTGAGGTGGAATCTCAGAGTTGTTTTAATTTGCATTTCCCTAATGGCTAAGGATGTTGAACATTTCTTTAGGTGCTTCTCAGCCATTTGAGTTTTCTCAGTTGAGAATTCTCTGTTTAGCTCTGTTCCCCATTTTTTGATAGGGTTATTTGATTTTCTGGAGTCTTACTTCTTGAGTTCTTTGTGTATATTGGATATTAGCCCTCTGTCGGACTTAGGATTGGTAAAGATCTTTTCCCAATCTGTTGGTTGCCATTTTGTCCTACTGACAGTGTCCTTTGCCTCCCAGAAGCTTTGCAATTTCATGAAGTCCCATTTGTTGATTCTTGATCTTAGAGCATAAGCCATTGGTGTTCTGTTCAGGAACTTTTCCCCTGTACCCATGTGTTGAAGGCTTTTCCCCAATTTCTCTTCTATTAGATTCAGTGTATCCGGCTTTATGTGGCGGTCCTTGATCCACTTGGACTTGAGCTTTGTACATGGAGATAGGAATGCATCAATTCACATTCTTCTACATGTAGACTGCCAGTTGAACCAGCACCATTTGTTGAAAATGCTGTCTTTTTTCCACTGGTTGGTTTTAATTCCTTTGTCAAAGATCAAGTAACTATAGGTGTGTGGGTTTATTTCTGTGTCTTTAATCTTACTTCTGAAATTTCACAAGGCAGGCCTCTATCTTCTTCACTGTTCTCAACATTATATTCCAAGCTCCTACAGAACATTCCACAGATCTCTTAACATACCAATGACACTTCTAGCTCAAAGTTCCAAAGTCCTACCACAGTCCTCCCCAAAACATGGTCAGGTTGTCACAGGAATACCCCACTATGCTGGTACCAATTTGTCTTAGTCAGGGTTTCTATTCCTGCACAAACATCCTGACCAAGAAGCAAAGAAAGTTGGGCAGGAAAAGGTTTATTCAGTTTGTACTTCCACACTGCTATTCATCACCAGAGGAAGCCGGTACTGGAACTCAAGCAGGTCAGGGATCAAGAGATGATGAAGAGGCCATGGAGAGATGTCACTTACTAGTTTGCTTAGCTGGCTTTCTTATCGAGCCTAAGTCTTCCATCCCACAGATAGTACTACCTACAAGGGGCCCTCCCCCTTGATCACTAATTGAGAAAATGCCTTAGAGCTGGATCTCATGGAGGCATTTTCATAACTGAAACTCCTTTCTCTGTGATAACTCTAGCTTGTGTCAAGTTGACACAAAAATCAGCCAGTACATATAGTAAGTAGATTAACTAGATATATGATAGTATGTGGTTCAATTTTCCTTTTGAAATCAGTAATAGTACACTGATCAGAAAGAGTATTTGGTGTGATTATATTGGAATACAATTGCTGCTTACATGAGCTTTTCCTTTTTAATTTTTCCTCTAATCAATTCAGCCCACTATCAACATATTCCAAATTTCTCTTTAGAGCATCTATTTTTCCAGGATCATCTGGGCCGACATGCAATACACCCACCACCATCTGCCATGTTACCTTTTCTCTGTCTTTTAGTCAAGAAAACAACGTGTGTAATTAAAAACAATGTGTTCTTTACAAATTAGTATATTTTGACAAATAATGTTTACTTAGATTTAAGAAATGAAATATTACTGATACTTTAGGATTTGAATAAAACTAAAGATGAATTTTTGTTCATATTTGCATGATGACACTATACAGTTTACCATAGATACTCTTAACCAGATAATGTACCTTAAATTGTTCATGAGGTGTGAGGTGGACAGAATGGCTAAGATCAAAAACTCAGGTGACAGCAGATGCTGCAAAGATGTGGAGAAAGAGGAACACTCCTCCATTGTTGGTGGGATTGCAAGCTGGTACAACCACTCTGGAAATTAGTTTGGGGCACCCTCAGAAAAATGGACATAATACTACTTGAGGACCCAACTATACCACTCCTGGGCATATACCCAGAAGATGCTCCAACATGTAATAAAGACGCATGCTCCACTATGTTCATAGCAGCCATATTTATAATAACCAGAAGCTGGAAACAACCCAGATGTCCCTCATCAGAGGAATGGATACAGAAAATGTGGTACATTTACCCAATGGAGTACTACTCAGCTATTAAAAACAATGATTTAATGAAATTTGCAGACAAATGGACGGAACTTGAAAATATCATCCTGAGCGAGGTAACTCAGTCACAAAAGAACGAACATGGTATGTACTCACTGTTAAGTGGATATTAGCTGTAACGTTTGGAATACCCAAGTTTCACTTTACAGTAACTGCTGGACTGAGAGTGAGGTCCCAGTTGGAGGAGTTAGAGAAGGGACTGAAGGAGCTGAGGGAGTCTGTAGCCCTATGGAGGGAGCAACAGTGTCAATTGGCCTGAACGCCCCCTCCGGTCTTTCTGGAGGCTGGACCACCAACCAAAGAATACACATGGAGGTACCTATGGTTCGGACCACATATGTGGCAGAGGAGTGCCTTGTTGGCCAACAGGGGTAGGAGAGGCCCCAGTAAAGGGGAATGTCACGGTGGGAATATGGGAGTGGGTGGGTGGGTGGGTGGGAGGTGGAATTCCCTCATAGAGATGGGGGAGGGGGAAGGGATAGGTGGTCTCCAAAGAGGAGACCTAGAAAGGGGGAAACATTGGAATTGTAAACAAAATATCAAAAAAAATTAAAAAAATTGTGCATGAGGTATAATTTAAGAGTTATGTGGAATATTTTATGAATATATGTAAAATGAACAGCTCTATAGATAGATGTGATTACAATTGTTGAATTAAAATCAATGAACAAATTCTGTATTACATCACCACAAAACCCCTGAAATTGAAAAGCTACAATTTCCTATAATATTGTCATGAAAACCTCATTCCTTTTATTATTTAAATATTATAAATTAATAACATTTGGCTCAATATCAGAGCCCGAGTATAGTTATCCAGTGAATATCAAATGCAGTATTCTTTTTTCCCTGTTTGTTTATTTATTAATTTATTTATTTACTTACTTATATATTCACTTTAAGTCTCCATTGAGGCCCCCCCTGTTCTCCCAGTATCCTTTTCACACAGCACCCCCCAATCCCTTTTTCCCTTTTCCCTCTGAGAATAGGAGGCACCCCCTGAGTATCAACTAACCCCAACACATCAAGTTACTAAAGGACTGGGCACAGCCACTCCAAATGAAGCCAAACAAGGCAGCTCAGTTAGGGAAACAGAACCAACAGACAAGCAACAGAGTCAGAAATGACCCCATTCCAATTGTTGGGGGATCTGCATGAAGACCAACCTGCACATCTGCTACATATGTGCAGCAAAACCTAAGTTCAGTCCATATATACTCTTTGGTTGGTGGTTCAGTCTCTGGGAGCTCCCAGTGGTCCAGCTTAGGTGATTCTGTTAAGTATTCATGTACTCTGTGTCCCTTAGTTCTTTCCCTAACTCTTCCACAAGATTTCCTGAGCCATATCTAATGTTTGGCTGTGGGTTTCTGCATGTTTCTGTCAGCTGCTGGGTGGAGCCTCTCATAGGATAGTTGTGCTAGGTTCCTGTCTACAACCATAGCAGAATATCATTGAGAAGCACAGGGATTGGTTCTTGCTCATTGGATGGAACTCAAATTGGTCATTCCCTCAGTCTCTGCTTCATCTTTGTCCCTACACTTCTTTTAGGCAGGACAAATTCGGAGTCAAAGTTTCTGTGATTAGATTGATGGACCTCTCTCTACTGGAAGGAATGTCTAGCTACAGGAAATGGCTACTTCAGTCTTCTGCTGCTATGAGTCTCAGACAGGATCAACCCCATAGATTCCTGGGATCCTCTCCTATCCCAATTCTCAGGTATTTTCCAGAGATGCCACCCCAACAATTTCTCTTTTCCCTCCCAGCCCCCTCCCTCTTGACTCTTGATAAGCTTGATCACCATCCTACTCAGTTACCCATTCTCTTCCTCCCAGTTCGTTTGTTCGTTCCACCCACTTCTATTTTGTTTCTCCTTCTGAGTGAGATTCAATTATCCTCCCTTGAGCTTTCCCTGTTGTTACTTAGCTTCTTTGGGTCAGTGGATGGTAGCATATTTAACCTGTAGTTTATGCAAATATCCTCCTACAAGTGAAAACATACCATTTGTGTCTTTCTGAGTCTGGGTTACATCACTCAGGATATTTTCTTGCATGCAAATTGCATGATGTCTTTGTTTTTACAAACAGAGTATTATTCTATTGTGTAAATGTGTCACATTTTTCTTTATCTTTTAATTGGTAGAGGGACATATAGGTTGTTTGTAGTTTCTGGCTATTACAAATAAAGCTGCTATGAGCATAATGGAACATACTTCCTAGTGGATCATTTTTTGGGTATATGCTCGGGAGCAGTATAGCTGCGTCTTGAGGTAGAGCTAGTCTCAATTTCCTGGGAAAACACCAGATTGATTTTCAGAGTGGTTGCACAAGTTTGCATTCCCACCAGCAATGGAGCAGTCTTGACATCCTCACCAGCATGTGCTGTCACTTGAGATTTTGATGGGTCCAATCTCAGGGTAGTTTTGATTTTCATTTCCCTGATGACTAAGAATGTTGAACATTTCTTTAAGTGTTCCCCCAGCAATTAGAAAGGAATTCTTAAGTGCAAGTGCTTTGTAGTGCATTTGAGGCTGATACAAAGTAGCAGAGCAGGTTATTGCGTAACCACAACTTTGACAAGATACTTGTCTCATAACTTTAAAACAGAGGGTGAATTTTGTGATACCTCACGGAAATAAAATACCAGAGAACTACAGAGAATGATCTACTGATTCTCAATAATATATCAAAAATTATATCGTTCCTGAAATATGTATTTCAAGGTGTGTATCTCATTTAAGAATTTGTATTTTGTTGTGAGGTATTTCTTTATCATTATCTGTATTTTCAAATGTTCTGCATGACTTAAGACCTATGAGAATGAAAATGATTATTGAATGATGAACAGTGAGTTTTGAAACTATTGATTCGATAGCATGCAATTATAAAAACATGCTGTAATTGATAATAAAAACAAACAATTGATAATTTACTAAAAATACAAGTTCTGATGAATTATTGGTTTTCTCTTAAGACATTCAGGACCATGGTTGCAGTGTTAACAGAATATTATCAATGAATGGATGGGTCTGTACTTGTTGAGAGTAGAAAACACTGGACCATTTTCATGATAGTAAGACAGCATAAGAAACATTTTTTTAATTATTTTCTAAGTGCTTCTTATTACAACATAAATGTTGTTTACAAAATTAAAAACATAAATTTTACAAAGTCTCTGGAAGATAATGTTTATTTTTATACAGAAAGCATCATAATCCTCAGTTTTTGAAGAAAATCAAGTACAACTAGTACATAACCACACTCAGCCCATATTCCAAGCGTTAGTTCTAATCACATTATATTTGTAACTTTTTGCAATAATGCATTAATTGCTCACGTTGAGTATTCTATATGTAATTTCTTTTGATGCATGCAGCATGTGTTGATCATGATGTCACATGCCGTATCTTTCTATTGTTCACTCTAATTGTTGCAGCATGTTTAAAAGGAAGAGCCAAACACTTTAAGTTACGTACATACTGCATACAGTAGTAGGTAGATCTACATGGATCATTTAAGTTAATAATTTCAAATAAGCCATTATGGAGATGTGATTCTAAGATATAGATTTGATAAGTCATTATTTATTCATGTAGCCTCTGTGACAATAAATATGATTTAAAGATATGGACAAATTTTTCGAATATATTTTAAGTGAATATGAATATAAGTGAGTAGAATCTGAATGAACAATAGAGAAAATTGGGCCGTACCGTCTTAGATACCACAGGTCTTAAAAGCAAGGAGTTTTCTATACTCAAGGTCATCTTTGTTGTCTTATGGGCTTTAGCTATCTCAGCATTTGGACCCAAAGTAAGGAATTATGTGTGTAGAAATCACTGATATCCCCACCTCCTACTGACCTACTTTTCAGATATTTGCTCTATGTATTGACTCATCTCTTTCATACTTTTGTGATTTGTGTTACTTTTTCCATATTTAACAATGCAGAAATGTGGCCATTGCAGAAGAGCAGGTATGAAGAGACATGGTCTAACAAACAGGCATGGATACGGATGTGAAGTGGATTTAAGCTATAGGACAACCTGCATAAAGGGGTATCTAGAATATTGACGAACATGGCAATCTACTTGGGCAGAATGTTGATCCAGAACTGGATCAATTCAAAGTGGGATAGAAGGCAATCCAAGAACACCAGATAAAACATTGACAATGCTGGCATAAAAGTTTGAAAGGACTTATAACTAATTGTTTAACTGATATGAAGGTTTGATCCCTCCAACGTCAGATTGAAAATAGACACTTAAATACTGCTAGATCTATTTTGGTGACCTGTTTGGATAAATAAGCTGGTGCAATGGTGATTCATATCGTAGAGTAACGAACCATTATGTGATTAATAGTAATGATAACTCCATTAGATGTAACCCATCAACCCTATGTGGCCAAGAATCTGAGATTAGATAAGATACAAGCATAGTAGAATACCAAATACTATTTTTTCTTCTAAAGTAAAAGCAATAAATTGACACTGAATGACAGACAATCTTCTATACACAGAGGACAGTGTCTCACTCAGCCATCATTAGAGAATCTTCCTCCTGCAAGAATGGAAACTAATAGAGAAACCTCAACTATATAATGTGCCGAGAGTGGGAGACCTTTGGACAGTCAGTCCTAAATTGGACATCTTCATCAAAATCTTCCCCTTCAGGCTTAGGGCATTATATTGAAGAGGAGGTGGAAAGACTGTTAAGACCAAGCAGGGATGGGGTAATACTAAGGAAATAGAGTCTGAATAAAAAAGGACTGAGGCATGTCTGCACTCTCTGGGACTGGGACAGCATGCAAAGTTCCAGCATATATCTCAACCAGATTGAGATGGCAAAGTAGACATGAGCTCAATCCCCAACCAGAAGCTCTTTCCAATTAACAGCAACATTCAAAGAAAAAATTGCATCTCTGAGAACATCCCATTGAACATACAAATCACACTTAAGGACAGACCCTCATGCTCATCAATATCAATATCAATATTAATATCAGACCCAAAGAACACAAATGATTTTTGAAGAATTACTTTTCCTCATATTAATGTATGTATTTTTATTCCTTTATCTCACAGGTATTTGCACATGCAATTTCTGATTTTATGTTTTGTTTTGTATTTGTGTGAGTGTGTCTATCTGTGTTTGTATCTGTGCATGTGTTTCTTGTACTCTTTCTTAATTTTTTCTGTGTTTTTAGTTCACTTTATTCTTATTTGTCTATTTTATTTGCTTGCTTTTTTAATAGAATAAAGATATTTATTTAAGTTCACATTTCTGGATGTTTAGAGGCCTTTTGTGGTGGCCGACATATGCTGGTAGGGTTTGCTAAAGGGGACAGAAGCAGCATGATTACAAGTTAGAGGCCAAGATCATTCCTATTATGTCTTGGGAGCCTCTTACATGCCAGGTCTCTGGGACGTCCCCCTGGTGCTGGTCCCCCTCAGCTATATATGTCCATTAATTTTCCTGACCCTCTGGACTTCTCTCCTATCTCTCCCCATACATTGTCTGCCCTCCCTTTCCCTCCTCCTCCCCTCTCTCATTTTGTCCCTTCCTCCCTCTGCCTCCCAATATTTTGTTGTTCCCTCCTAGAAATGGTATTCAAACATCCACCCTTGGGCCTTCCTTGTTAGCCATCATGGTCTGTGGGTTGTCTCATGGGTATTCTGTACTTTTAGGCTAATACCAACGTATCAGTGACTACATACCATGCATGTCCTTTTGCTTTTGAGCTACTTCACTCAGGATATTTTCTAGTTCCATCCATTTGCTTGCCAAATTCATAGTCCTTGTTTTTAATAGCTGAATAGTAATCCATTGTGTGAATGAACCACATTTTCTGAATCCATTCTTTGTTTGGGGGCTATCTGGCTTGTTTCCAGCTTCTCACTGTTACAAATAAGGCTGCTGTGAACAGAGTGGAGCACAAGTCCTTGTGGAATGGTTGATGATCTTTTGAGTATATGCGTGGGATCAATATTGGTGGGTCTTCAGGTAGAACTATTTGCAATTTTCTGAGAAGCCACCAGATTGATTTCTAAAGTGATTGTACCAATTTACAAATCCACCAGCAATAGAGGAGTTTTCCTCTTTCTCCACATCCTTGCCAGCATCTGCTGTCTCCTGAGTTTTTTATCTTAGCCATTCTGATTGGTGTAAGGTGGAATTTCAGGGTCATTTTTATTTGCATTTTTCTGATGACTAAGAATGTAGAACATTTCTTTAGGTACTTCTCATCCATTTGAGATTTCTTAGTTGCGAATTCTTTGTTTAGCTCTGTACCTCACTTTAATTGGGTTATTTGGTTTTCTGGAGTTCTTTATATGTTTTGGATATTAGCCATTTATCAGATGTAGTGTTTGTAAAGATCATTTCCCAATCTATTGGTTGCCAATTTGTCCTATTAACACTGTTGTTTGCCTTACAGAAGCTTTGAAATTTTATCAGGTCACATTTGTCAATTGTTGATCTTAAAGCTTGAGCCACTGGTGTTCTGTTCAATAAATTTTCCCCTGTGCAAATATGTTCTAGGTTCTTTCCCACTTTCTCTTCTATTAGATTTATTATATCTGTTTTTATTTGGAGGTGCTTGATCCACTTGGACTGGGTAGGAGAGGGGAAGGGAGGGGAAAGGGGGAACAGGATCACACATGCGGGGGGGGGGGGGAACTCCTGAAGGCCAGAAGAATGAATAGAAATATGCAACCTTAGAGGGGACTCTCTAGAATGTACCAGGACCTTGGAGGAGAGAGATCTTCAGGACTCAAAGGGAGGGGCCTTAGATGAAATGCCCAACAGTGGGGAAAGGGAACTTGTAGAGTCCAACTCGAATTGAAAGACAGGGCATCAAGTGGAGGGATCGGGTTGCCATTCCACAGTCAAAAACACTGACCCAGAATTGTTCCTGTCTTTAAAAAATGCAGGGAAAAATTGGAGAAGAGACTGAGGGAAAGAAGGTTCAGTGTCTGGTCCAACTTGGGATCCGTCTCAAGGGGAGGTTCCAAGGCCTGATAATATTACTGATGCTTAACGACAGGAGGCTTGCATGGCTGTCCTATGAGAGGCACAACAACCATCTGACTGATACAGATGAAGATAGTTATATTCAACCAATGTATTGAAGTCAGGGACCCCTGTTGTTGAGTTAGGGAAAGACTGGAAGAAGCTGGGGAGCAAAGCGGGCCCAAAGGAATTCCAGCAGTCTCAACTAACCTGGACCCCCGAGATCTCTCAGATAATGAGCCACCAATTAGGAAACATACTCATACTTACGCTGGTTAGTAGCCCCTGATGCATATATAGCAAAGAATGCCTGGTCTGTCCTCAGTGAGAGAAAATGTGCAGAACCCTGAAGAGACTTGAGGCCCCAGGGTGTAGGGAGGCCTGATGGGAGACAGGACAGTTATACCTTCTTGGAGACAGGGAGAAAGAATGGGATGATGAACTGTGGGAGGGTGGCGAACCTGGAGGGGGTAAAGACTGGCCTGTAAAAAAAAAAAAAAAAACTAAACTAAATATATTTAAAAAATGCATTTTCAATAAATAGTGCTGGTTCAACTGGCAGTCTCCATGTAGAAGAATGCAAGTTTTCCAGTTTTAATCAGTATTCATGATACACTTCGTTCTGCAGAAAACACATAGGCCATACTTTGCAGTTTAGTCTCCAGAATGTCATGTACTGTCTATTCTGATATAGCCTATTAGAGCTATAGACTTTTCTGTTTCATGTAGTGTGCAGGTTGTGAAAAAGATTCGTGAGAAAGAGATGATATATCAATACCGGTTTTCAAAGGACATTCATAATTTAAAAAAAAAAAATCAGTCCCTACAAATAGAAAACTTTTTAGTTATAGGATCTGTGACTACAATCTAAATGAAATATGAATTAGATTTGGAAATTATGAAAAATTATCTGTGTGTACATGATTTAAACTTGATACAGGAAGAAAGGTGTCAAGTCCCTTTTCTTTTTTTTTTTTTTTTTTTTTTTCTTTTTTTTTGTTTGTTTTTTTTTTCCTTTTTTTTTCTTTTTTCTTTTTTTATTTATTTATTTATTTATTTTTATTTACATTTCCGATGATTCCCCTTTTCTTTGGAAACCCCGTGTCCCCTCCCCCTCCCCGCCTCTGTCAAGTCCCTTTTCAACGTTTCTGTTTTAGCTAAGGAAGTCTCGAGTACAACCTATTAGAGGCAGAAGAAAGAAGCATTTTTTTGAAAGGGACAAAATGTGTGCTCTGTCAGGAGTGGGCTGTTTTCTTAAACTTCTTTCCAACTACATCTGTCATCAATGTGATATTGTACATTTTGAACCTTGGGGAGCAATTATTTAAGTTAAAATTTCTTACTAAACCAAGTATTTTTAAAAGAAAATATACTAAAGCCTGCTAAACTAAAGATCCATTTTAGTCTCTGCAGGTAGGTACAATTTATTTAGGACAAATCAGCTCCAACCTTTAGGTAAACTAATACTGAGGTATGTGCAAACCCTAGTCTCCATTGATCTGAGGCTTGTTGATAGCTTATGGAGAATTAAAATTGATCCTGTGAAATGTTTTAAAATACTGGGCAAGACAAAGATAGGTAGTTTTTCACATTGGTGGGGGTGGGGGGAGGCAACACCTAGAGCTTCATTACAGGGAAGCTGGTAAGGCACTGCTCTTCAGTTCCAAGGAGAAAATGGTGAAAAACATAGAAGGGCAACTCAAAGCATAAGCCTCAAATCATAAAGAAATAAATTTCTGATATAATGCCATTATTCAGGTTATTATTTATGTCAAAATATCAGTCCTATATCAAAAATGAAGGGTGTTAAAAGTAATTCAATGACATAAAATGCTTCTTTTTATCTTATTATTAATTTAGTAGGTCTTGAAGCATGTATACTCTAAACAGGCACAATCTGAAAAACTGCACTTTGATTTTTCTTTTATCCATTATGTTGCGATTCACATAAGATATGAGGTATAGAATGTGATCCAAACCTTGGATCCAATATCCAGCAGTTAGGTTTATAAAATTATGATGAAGCCCATAGATAATAAACCCAGGCTCAGCAATTTTAGTGATCTCATTGCACAGAGCATCTTTGGCCAAGAGCAAAACACAACAGGAAATTGGTTTTCCCTATTCACCTTTGTAGCTACCTTTGAAAACAGACATTATTTCACTTGATCAATTAGATATTAGTGATGCCACATTTTCAGCTCTCTCCATGACTTGAAATATCACATATTTTGTGTGTCCAGTAAGTCCTGAGAAAGCAGAATTATTAACTCTGAGTGCATTTAACCCACAAGGTCCTTGTTCATTTTAAATGTTCAGTTAAACCTGATGGGAATCTTAAAGAAACATCTTTTTTTTTTTTTTCACTATCTTTTTGATTGTTTTTAATTTTATTTAGTTATTTATTTATTTTGATACTTTATTTACATTTCCAATGTTTCCCCTTTTCTAGGTCTCCTCTTTGGAAATCCCATATTCCCTCCCCATCCCCGCCTCTATGAGAGAATTCCACCTCCCACCCACCTGTCCACGCGTCCCCATATTCCCACCTTGACATTCCCCTTTACTGGGGCCTCTAACACCCTCAGGCCTGAGGGCCTCTCCTCCCCCTGATGGCCAACAAGGCCATCCTCCGCCACATATGTGGTCCAAACCATGGGTCCATAGATGTGTATTCTTTGGTTGGTGGTCCAAACTCCAGGATGATGGGGGGGGTCAAGTCCATTGACATTGTTGCTCCCTCCATGGGTCTGCAAACTTCCTCAGCTCCTTCAGACCTTTCTCCAACTCCTCCATCTGGGACCTCACTCTCAGTCCAGTGGTTACTGTAAAGTGAAACTTGGGCATTCTGAACATTTGGGTTAATATCAGCTTATCAGTGAGTACATATCATGTTCGTTCTTTTGTGACTGAGTTACCTCGCTCAGGATGATATTTTCAAGTTCCATCCATTTGCCTGCAAATTTCATTAAGTCATTGTTTTTAATAGCTGAGTAGTACTCCATTGTGTAGATGTGCCACATTTTCTGTATCCATTCCTCTGATGAGGG
>JAPYYD010005107.1:0-12459 GCA_028551405.1 Uromys caudimaculatus | reverse complement strand
TCTTTCCACCTTCTGAGGTCTTCTTCGATTTCTTTCTTCAGAGACTTGAAGTTCTTGTCATACAGATCTTTCACTTGTTTGGTTAGAGTCACACCAAGATACTTTATATTGTTTGTGACAATTGTGAAGGGTGTCATTTCCCTAATTTCTTTCTCAGCCTGTTTATCCTTCGAGTATAGGAATGCTACTGATTTGTTTGAGTTAATTTTATATCTGGCCTCTTTGCTGAAGTTGTTTATCAGCTGCAGGAGTTCTCTGGTGGAGTTTTTCGGGTCACTTACGTATACGATCATATTATCTGCAAATAGTGATATTTTGGTTTCTTCCTTTCTAATTTTTATCCCTTTGACCTCCTTTTGTTGTCTAATTGCTCTACTTAGAACTTCAATTACTATATTGAATAGATAGGGAGAGAGAGGGCAGCCTTGTCTAGTCCCTGATTTTAGTGGGATTGCTTCAAGTTTCTCTCCATTTAGTTTGATGTTGGCTACTGGTTTGCTGTATACTGCTTTTACTATGTTTAGGTATGGGCCTTGAATTCCTGATCTTTCCAAAACTCCAAATCATCATGAAGGGATGTTGAATTTTGTCAAATGCTTTTTCAGCATCTAATGAAATGACCATGTGGTTTTTTTCTTTGAGTTTGTTTATGTAGAGGATTACATTGATGGATTTCCAGGTATTGAATCATTCCTGCATCCCTGGGATGAAGCCTACTTGATCATGATGAATGATACTTTTGATGTGTTCTTAGATTCGGTTTGCGAGAATTTTATTGAGTATTTTTGCATCGATATTCATAAGGGAAATTGGTCTGAAGTTTTCTTTCTTTGTTGGGTCTTTGTGAGATTTTGGTATCAGTGTAATTGTGGCCTCATAGAAGGATTTGGGTAGTGTTCCATGAAGACAAAATTTTAAGACATGAAAGTATGTAAGCACTTCCCTTTTAAAGTGTTACTATTAACTGTGACCCATCACTAAAATTCAGCCATTTAGACTCCTTTCGCCAAGATTCAGAGATTTTTAAAACTTAAAATACAACAGGCCCAGTTTGCCTCAATGATTTAGGTAAAACTATGAGATTCAACAAGATAGTCAAAACTTACTGGGTTTTAGAGGTCTTTTTATTGCACTTTGAAGCCACTTTTAGAGGAGAGTAAATGGAATTTTAGTACATTTCCCTCCTGGACCATCTGCTGTTTATGACTCAACTTCCTGAGATTAGACACCATTAACAGCAGGGCCAAGATGTGGTTTCTGGATAGAAGCGCTCTCTCTCTCTCTCTCTCTCTCTCTCTCTCTCTCTCTCTCTGTCTCTCTCAGTGGTTTCCAATGAGGATGAACTTGGCACCATATATACATGAGAGTTGGGCAGTATTATCAAGTGAATAAAAAAATAAATAACAGGTTCTTGATAAATAATTATCAAGTGTTCTAAACTAAGAATCTATAAATTAATCACATTTTATTATTATACTAATTTAACATGAACATGTTCTGCATATAAAAATGTAAGAATCAGTATATGTTTCGTGGAATGTCAGTAGCAGTCATTGGGTTCCAATTTATTTTGGCTTTTTTTCTCAAGTGTTCTAATTTTTAAATCCATGGCAAATGTGTAGGTTGGGTTCTCTCTTATTCTCTCCATCCAAATGGAACTTTCATTCAGCTTCACTCTTTCATTAATGAGAAAAAAATCAAACAATATTTCTCTTTTGAATTTAGCTTGCAGAAGCTGAATTCTTACTCTAAAAGTCTAAAAGGAGCTATGGACGCAGTTAAACCCTCTCACTGTAAGAGAAGTAAGAGAGCATGGAGATGGCCATGCTGGAATGCCTTTGTCTCTTCTGGATCTACTCAGGGATGGATTTCTGATCCATAGAATGCAACTGGACTCCTTTCAAGGCATTAAATGTAATTAGCTGTTAATCGTTATCATTAACGGACTTTGCTGAGTGGTTATCCAGGTACCATCTGGACAGCGCCTCTCGAGCACTGGGGAGAACCTGGAATCCCCATCCACACAAGCGTATATCTCTTCTACACATTTGTAACACTTGTCAAAATCTTTGCTTCCCATGGGAAACTCATCACAGATGGTTGAAATTAAAGACAGAAATGCTCTTTTTGTGGGTCAATATTCAGCTTTATAGAGATTACACTTGTCTGCAATGTTTGGGTTTGAGTGAACATAAAAAATTCTGTTTTCATATATATTTCAAACACATTCCTATAATATAGGAAACTTGTCACAAACATCAGGAAATAATATATATATATATTATCTGAAGCCAAAATGAAAGATAATGCATTGAAATGATATTGAATGGCTGGAGGAACAGCTTTAAAACATGGCAAGTATCAAGTTAATTCTGGAGGGCTGTTCAGAACACAGCCAAGGAATAAAATACACTGCCAAAAGATACCATATTGCCATCACAGGATTTAAAGTCCTATAGAACTCTTATTAGTCACACTTATTTCATGATTTGATCATTTGATTTTAATGGGCTGAAAGGATAAAGATATCATGTCTCCTTCTGTTTGCTTTCCTAGAAAATAGCCACTGTTTCCAAGTAAGGTTTCCCCAAATCAAGATGAAGGTGTTACAGACCCCCCCCAGAGCTCCCAGGGACTAAGCCACCAACAAAGGAGTACAAACGGAGGGACCCATGGCTCCAGCTGCATATGTAGCAAAGAATGGCCTTATCAGGCTCCAGTGGGGAGGAGAGGTCCTTGAAGGCTCAATAGATGCCCCAGTGTAGAGGAATTCAAGGGCAGGGAGGTGGGAGTAGGTGGGTAGGTAGAGGAACATCCTCATAGTAGTAGGGGGAGGGGGATGGGATAAGAGCATTCCAGGAAGGGAGGGAACTGGGAAAGGGGATAACATTTGAAATGTAAATAAAGAAAATATCCAGTAAAAAATAAAATTAAAAAAAAAAGGTGAAGGTAGTACTTTGATGCAGAGCTGAGACTTTATACCATAAAACTGCAAGTATTAATTACATGATTTCACTGTAAATGTTCAAAATATGGAAAAGGAAATTGGAGCTAGAGCTGCTGCTGGAGCCAATTAGTACATCTAGAGCAATGTGCCAGTGTAAGAAGGTGACCCTTGGAAGATCCAGGATCAGGAAATAAAACAGACCAGACTCCTCTTCCTCCTACAACTTCCTAATTCTTCTTCACTTTCCCATGGTAATTGTGCCCAAAAGATAATTGACAAAAGAGAAATATAGTTTTCAGAGTGCCCAACATGGGACAGAAATATGGGCTTGGGATATACCCACTTCATACAAGGTAGCAATGTATGGGAGGCAGGGCATGGAATACTAAAGACTAAAGACTGAAGACATCTAGAGGGTAGAAGCAAAGTGACAGGGCACTGCCTCTTTGCCTTTCTTTAGATTTCATACTCTCTTTAGGTTAAATTTTCAAAATCTCTAACCAAAGTCACTATCTGTCACAGACTTCAAACTTGATTTGCTAGCAGAACAAGAAAAATCCATTATAGAAGTAACTCATTCCAGATAATCTTTCTTTCTTGCCACCAGAGTTTCTTATCCAATTAAGAAAACATTTTGAGAGTACAGATATCCCTTAAATTCCCAGCGACAGGACTATCCTGATCTTGCCCCCATATTTAAGAGCATTTTTAGAAACAACTTAGCTTCTAAAAAGTATCCCCTGACATTATGAATCAAAAGAATTACCACACACTGAACTCTATCAAGATGTTCATCAAGTACTCATCGGGTTTTCTTTTCAGCTATGTTTACCCATCTGCTTGTTGTTGATGTTGTTATTGTTAATTTCTTAAAGCCCTTTTCAGAACACCATTAACCAATACAGACAAAAACAAATGGTAGGATTTCTGTGATTGCCCGAGTTTGGGAGTTTGGGAGGTCAAATCCTGGGCTCTGAAAGCCCCATGCTGGGTTTGACTACCCATTTCTATATATATGCCCATTTAAGAGACAATTAATAGTGAACATCAGAGAAAGATTTATTCAGCATGGCCACACTGAGAAGAGGTATGAAGTAGTCCAGTGACCCATACTGTGCTTTGGGGATAAGAGGGAGAACAAAAGATGTGCAGAATTAAGCAGTCCTACTGGGGGTACAGTTCCACCCATCATTGATCCACCATAGTCTCAGCTCCAGATTGTCCTACAAGATGGTCCAGTAAGCTCTCAGACTGGCATGAAATCTCATTCTGGGAAGCAACTTCCTCCTCTGACTAGCATCAGTGATTCAGCCATTTCCTTCCCTCAAAATGTAATTTCTGAGAAAACGTCAACTTGAGATATCTATTGTTTGAACAGTCTGAGAGTCAAAGAGAGGGGGGCACATGTGCCTCTTTCTAGAGTATCTCTTCTTCTGCTTCATGAGAATCTGTCCTCCCTGTGAGCTTTATAAGGATGTTCTCCTGCTCAACCTGGATTCAAATTCTGTCAATGAAGTAATGATGAATTTTTTCCATACGGAAGCACAATTCTGAGTTAAAGTCAACACTGTGTGCCACTTTTAAAACCACCTGACAGTGGCAGCCTGTAGCTTGGCCTTAAGCTGTCTTGTCTTTATGGGCTATCAGATTTGCTCAAGAGTCCTCAAAAAAGCTAAAGCCCTCAGCACCTGAAGCTTAGTGACTCATAATGCAGGAAGCATTTTTTCCTGACTTTGAATCTACTAAAGCAATTCTCCCACTTTGACTTTCACAGCTCCTGCCTACTTGGTCAGCCAAGCATGTCTGCAATGAAAGGAGAATGGCTTGGAGGGAGTAGCATGGAATGCTTAGAGCAAAACGTTCAACATAAGAAAGATCTTGGATTTATTCTCTCAATTTGAGAGAATGTCCTTCAAATTCTCTCAACTATTGAGTAATACACAATCATTGTCTGAGTTAATAAATGACTTGGAATGATGATGACTCCAGTCATTGTGCTAGATATTCTAAACCAAACAGAGGTTTAAAACTCAAAAATTTGGGATCTGGAAAGAGGCTCAGTGGTTATGAGTACTTGTTGCTCTTGGCAGAAGACTCAGGTTCGGCTTGCGGCACCCATATGGTAGTTCACAGCTGTCTGTAACTTAAGTTCTCAGAAATCATATGCCCTCTTCTAACCTCTAATGGCATCAAGCACACAGATGTTGCACATATATGCATATATACATGCATACATACATATGTACATGGAAAACACACATAAAATAAAATGAATAAATTAAATTTTGAAAACTGTAAGCTCATAGTTTTGACTGTGAGCTTAGCTTTTAACAGCTGCTCTGTCTCTCTAGCCCTGCTCTTTTCTAAAGCGAAATGGAGGAAGAGTGAATCTGAGCCATGAAGGGAGATAGGTGGGGGGATGCTAAGAATGGGAGGCATAGAGGGAGGAGAACTGTGGTCCAGACATACTGTATAAGAGAAGAATAAAGTTTAAAAAAATTAAACTCAAAAATGCTTTGTAAACTTATATAGATGCACTTGTTTAAATTCAACATCTTTACTTGAATGTGGAGACATGGAGGTCTTTCTCCTTTCCTCTTGATATTGTATGCATTGTGTAACCACTTTAATGAATAGAATGGTACAGAAGTGACATTGAAGGTTAGGGATGTAAGTCTACAAAAATGGTCAATGTTGTAAAGGATAAGCAGGCTCCTGGAAACAGTCCTACAGAGAAAAACAGTGTCCTGCTGAACTTCCAGACAATAGCACCAACTTGCAGTCCTGTGAGTGTCTTCAATAGGATCCCCAAAGGGGCCTCATGGTTGACCCAAAAGCCAGAAACAATCTAAAACCACGGTTTTAAGGCATTGTGCTTTGACAACGAGCACTGAGTGTAAAAGGCTACATCACCTCATATGAGAACACACCTGGTGTCACACTCCATGCAAACCTCCTGCATTCTCTCCTCTAGCACACAAACATATGTCCCTTCTTTGACTAACATAAGCTTTGAAAAGGAAAACATACACTGAGATAGAAAACTCCAAGCCTATGGCCCTGCTATGAGCCTCTGTCTCAGGAAGTGGACCAATAACCATTTTGTTCTAATTCCCTCTCATCCTTTTACCACTTCTGTGCTAGCATCTTCTCCATGCCTCTGTACCTTACATGCATTCCTACCTTGCTTCTATTTTTTATCTCAAAAAATCCAGAGTGCAAACTCCGGCCTTTTGAAGGGCAAATGAAAAAGTAGATGAAATGTTAAATTACCAAAAATATTCCTACAAAGCATTGCTTTTTTTAATCTCTGCTCACAGCTCAAGCCCCATTTCTTCAGCCACAGTAGTAAAGCTCAACAAGTTAAAATTGGAGCCTACTAATATAGTCCATACCTCTTCCCTGATTGGTTTTTCTCCATAACTCTACTGTGGATCTCGTGCCACACATTCACCTGCCTGTCTTTATCATTTTCCCTGAGGACACAGGCTCCCTGTTATGTTCCCTAGTATATTACTACCCCCCTATGGCAGAGCCTAGACCATGTAAGATTTCAAAATTGCTCATTAAGTTATTGTTGGTAATTGTGCCTTTATAGCCCATCTTCAGAACAAATTATCATTGCTTCTGGAGAAGTATGCTCCAAACTCAAAGGACCCACTTTAAAAATGAAGTTACAGAAAAATTTCTACTCTGAAATACACAGGTTTTTGTTTAAAGTTAAAATGTGTCAAATTCATCATTTTCCTTTTGGACTTTCCTCAACATTCTCTTTGGTCAAGCCAGACTGCAATCTTGATGCACTTAAAAGATTGAAGAGAACATGGCGTGGTGAACTTTTTCCAAACCTAGCTACTTTTATATTGATTTTTACTAATTATTCATAAATAATAATAATATCAAAACCATTTAGATAAAGTGCACTTACCAACCAGTATGCATGTATTTAGGTATCATGGTGTGTGTATATATTATATATATATGTGTGTGTGTGTATGTGTGTGTGTGTGTGTGTGTGTGTGTGTGTGTGTGTGTGTGTGTGTGTGTAAACAGTAAAATTAACATAGGACAATCTGGACATGTAGATGGATGCAAGAAATAACTAGAATCAACATCTTGAGACTATTTTGTACCCTTGCCTGCCATAACTCATTGATCTTATGCAATTGGAAAGCCCTACTTGTGCAGTATTTTATCAGTTTTCAAAACACAGTGTAATGATCTTACAGAAACAATGAAATCTTTTATTAGTTGGCTACCACTCCATAACAAAACAATAAAAAATTCCAAGAGTCTGTTGCAAGAATCGGGCATGTTCGCTCAGGTTTTGATACACAATGAGAACAGTTCACCTGAGTTCAGCAGGTTCTTCATGAATCTGAGATCAAGAGGCAGGTCACTAGACACTCTTGCTTACCTTAACTAGGTCCAGTCACATGACTTTGACCTTGGCTGGAAGTTTCTGGACTGTGTTGCGTATGCTTCATCTCCCGCTATACATGTGTTTTCTTGAGGAAAAGAGAAGAGTAAAGGAAATGGTAGGCACCTTTCTAGTCCCAGATTCCCTCAGATATGCTATCATTTCTTCCTTGACCAGCATTGGAGTTTCAGTATAAAAGATGCTGATAATGGAGATAACATTAACTATGATCCCTAAAGAAATCAATCTAACACAGGAATAGACTTTTGTTTTCATTATTTTAAAGATAAAGAGATAAAAAGTTAAGACTAATTTCCCTAAACTACACCTATTGTAGGAATGGACCAGACACTCTTCTGTTCTAAATATATTTTCCACCTTAATCATTTCTGACTATTTGTTTATATTCCAAAACACCAAATGTATCACCTTTGAAAAGATCAAAATATTCCATCCAATATCCTAAAAACAAAAACAGAATTATTATCAGATTACTTCCCTTTTTGTATTCAAATGAATACAAATCCAAATGAACATGTATCTTCATGTATAAAATATACATGTCACACTAATCTATATTGTTTTTAATTATCAATTTGTGGTTGTCAGCACGCTGCTTGTTCCTTCAGATAAACTGCTACCTCCTTCAAGATCGATGCTCTATATTCTGTGACATTGTATTCTTGAGTGCATAGCACATCACTCTACAAACCCTAGGTGTACTCCTAGACTGATAAAACTAGAACATGACACCAATTTGATAGAGTTCCTTGTGGACCAATGAAAATTAAAAAGAGAAATTAAAAGTATCCTTGAAAATGTGACCTTGAACTAAGCAATACATAAGAGATGTGTTTACACAGGAAAGAAGTGTGTTTTTGATGTGTCTCTAATCTTAATGCTGGTTGGTAAATATGAATATTTCCTTCTTGTTCATTTGCTTTAAACCATAAAACTCAGAGTTTAAAATCAACCAAGGTGAACTGCCAGGAGCCTATCATGAATTAATTCTTTTATCCTGTGTAATGAGCAGCACAAAAGCTGGGTTCAATGAAGTACTCACTTTTCCATTACAAAAATCGAACCAGATTTTTTTTATTTGAATCTGAGAGATAGCTGGCTTAATATCACTCTCCATATATCATAGCACTTTTATTCAATAACCTTGTCATGCCTAGAAGAAGTAAAGAATTAAAGAAATGTGAAGGTTTGTCTAATATTTTTATTCATGGCTAAATCGCGTTGCCCCTTTAACTGTATCTAGTCACCACTAGAACTAGAAGTAGGCAATATAAACAACAACAATAATAAAGAAATGATATTAATAATTTACTATGAAAACCATGACTATGACATATTTTTTTGGTGTGCATTTTATCCCATGATAAGATTCTTTGTAAAGAAGAGTAATGGGAAAACTTCACAATACTAAAAGATATGGTTGGCAATTTCCACATTTCAATAGAAGCAATTTCTTTCTTTAATGTTTAATCTTCAATTGGAGAAAACTCAAAGCCATGTCAGTGCATGCTGATATCTCTAAATCCTTGAAAAAGAAACCTTGTCTTCTTTGGGCATAAGCCTTTCAAAGGATCTAATTCATAGCCAAGGCTAATTTCTCCATTAAAACAACAATTAAGTGACTATAAATGTAAAGAATGCTTCCCATTACTTATAAATAGATGTATGCTTTATTGCCATCTACAGAGAATGTTCTTTCCTTCTGGAATAGAATGACATTGGCTGAATTGTTACAGATATGGATACATTGATTGATAGTGACAGATCAACCAAACTGCTACACAAACCTTGATAGAATGGTGGTCTTTGGTAATTTTTCAACAATAGGACAAGGCATACACTAGAATCAGATGAAAACAAAAACAGAATAATCAACAAAAAGAATCCCTTCCCATGTGCAATTTGAAAATAAAAGCTTGGCCCTCTCTAACAATACTCACATGAAATGTGTTAAGAAAGTTGCTTCACTGAGGAAACCATGAGAAAATTCATACGTACAGCTGAGATAATGCCTTGGAGACTGTGCATAAATTGTAATAAAAAGAATATATGTATATGGAAATTACAAAAGTATAAAGGAAATATGATTTTCTATTTCTAAATTGTAGAAGTTATGTCTGGTTCTTCCTCCCAGCCCCATACTCCCAAAAATAAGATTCAGACTCAAAATATATTTACAAATACCTTTGGCATAGAGCTAGCCTCTTCTTTGACTAGATCAGAATTTAAAATAAGCCAATTATTTTAACCTACATTCTACTACATGCCTTGTTACCTGTGTTCAGGCACCATTCATCTGTCTTGTCATATCTTCCCAGGTAAATTCCCCCCTGGCTTTATCCCAGAATTCTTTCTGCCTCCTGGATGTCCCACCTTCTATTCTACCATATGGCCATTCTTATAGGCCATAGGTTTTTTTAATTGGCAGGTGATCCATCCATACAACACATAAAATATTCTCTCTACACTAAGCGGTTACAATTCACTGCTGAGAGGACTGCATCATGGTAATGATGCTGAGATTAACAAAAATGTTCAAACACGGTGGGATAAAGATTACAACCAGTGTGGTATAATAAAATGTTTTAAGACTGAAAATCAGATAACCAGACTTTTCACCCCTAAATGTTGCCAACGAGCCTTAGGAAAGTCATGGCAAACTCTCTGGCCATAGTTATCTTCCCAGTACAATGAGTGGTTTGATTACAAGGTTGCCAGCCTGCTGCCATTGGAATTCACTGACCTTTTCTCCATGAGTTTTGGAAAACTATAAAACCAATCTCATCACTGACTTGTCTTCATTCATCATGCATTAACTTATTCTCCTACCTCATTCTCAGAAGGTATTTGATGCCATGGAATAGCATCTACTATTTGACTCCAATGTGGTTTTAAGTCTCTAGCCTTCATTTTAACTGCAGAAAGGAGAGCAATAGAAAAAGCACAACTTCTGCTTCAAGTACTACCACATAATTATTGTAATTCTCTTATTAAGTCATATCTCTCATACAGATCATTCACCCTTATTAATAAGGAAATATTAAAATATCATTTGCTGATATTTTATTGCTGAAAATTATGTGAGAAAAGTTGTAACAAAAAAGTTGTAAACTGTTAGTGAATGATATAGATTGGTGGGAGCCTAGTGGAATGAGATTTGATAGTCTGAGGGAGAGTTAGGAAAAATGTCTAATATTTCATTTTAGTGTGGGCTATATAACTCAAGCAATTCGTTGCTACAGAAATAAGCAACTTAGAGTTGAAATCTCAGTTTTAATGTGTTGAGAAGATAGAAATGAGATCAGCAGGAACGTGCAAACTTGCCACTGCACTTTGTAAATTTTAAAAGATGAATCAAAAATAATGTTTGCCACAGTTTTCGATATGGAAGTTCAGAGTTGTTTGGTTTTGTTTTGTCACCGTCTTCAAAACAAACATCACTGCCCTTGATGGCTAGCTCAGTAGGAAAAGAGAAGGGGGAGGGGAGGCTCCCATTTTTCTCAACCCTACTTTTAATGATGATTCTTAAGCACTTTAACCTTCCTTCTAGCCTACCACTCACCAGCGGTAGCAGAAAAGAAAGGTTATTAGGATACAGGGGAAGTGGACTTGTTTAGAAATTGTTCTTTGCAGCAAATCCCAACTGTGTTGTTAGGAAATCAGCAGTTCAGTTGGTAGGAATTATCAGTGGCAGCTCAATCCACTCACAAACACTTCATGAATATATCAGCAGTCCAGGTCAGCAATGTCGGGATAACAGACATGAATCGGCAGTGGTGGCAGACCTAGCAGAGACAGCCAGACCTTAACAGAATCAGCATGAGTCAGCAGGGGGAATTAGAAACAGCAGGGACACCAGGAGAAATTCTTTGCTGTGGTTCTCTCAACTAAATGAAGACCAGCGAAAAACAAAGATGCAAGACCAAGAAGGATTGCAAAGCTAAGCAAGCAAGACAAGGTTCTGTCATTGTCTGTTGAGTCCTATTTACATTCCGTTCAAACATCACATGTCCTCCACAGGTCTAGCCTCACCAAGTGTCTTGCCTCCGCACATGAGTCTGTCTTAGCAAAACTCCACATGAGTCTCTATCATCTGACATCACTCATCCAATTGGCCCAGGTCTACAGAAACTGCCAGAATACCACTAGAAGTTTTTTGGTGTGTTTATGGAATCATGACAAATGGAGTTCAACTACAAAATCTATGGAGAACCAATATATTCATGTTGCCAGCCAAGAATCCTTCATCACATGCTTACTTTAGCAAAACATCCTTTCACCTGTGTCTGCTTCAACAACACATTCTTTCACGTGTTTGCCCCAGCAAAATGCCATTCAACACAACTGACTTTCCAAAGAAACCAGAAGGTTCCACTTCAGGGAGGACATAAGAATAAATCAGTATATGAAAAAGAAGATGCAGGATTGCCTCCATCTGAGGAAATGAAATACTAGTTGTTCTGGGCATGGAAATAAAAGGTAGGCTGAGCAAAGCAATGATGTATTAAGTACATAAAATGGCTAGAATGACAATGGCCCTGAAAGACCCCCCAAGTCGGGGAGACCCTGGCTCAAGTCTCGGGATGGCACGACCCCCCAAGAACTCATGAAAGACCGTCCTTGCTGCAATCACACAAGGTTTAATTCAGGGGCAGTGAGAAGGACCAGTGCACTGGGGTCGAACCCGTAACCTACGCAGAGGCAGAGGGGTTTGGCCCCCAGCAGCTGAAGTCGGGGGTATTTAAAGGAAGAAACATCCCCAAGGCAAGGAAGGAATTACAACTCAGGAAAAGGCTCATTCACAAAGCAAGGAGTGGGGAACGGAAAGAATTTGCATTATGGGAAAGTAAGGATTGTTCTAAGCTATTCACAGGTTAGTTGCATAAACATTTCTGGTTCCTGAAATGTTTTGCCTCTGGACCTGAGGCCAGGTCAAAGTCACCTGTAGGAATGTAGCTGGGTGGGATTTTTGCCCGAGCATGTAGTTTCTAATCTTGGCTCTAAGTTTGCTAGGGGGTTTTCCCCGGGCATGTAGCTTCCAGTCTGAACCCTCCTCACAAGAGGGTCAGGT
>JAPYYD010005106.1:0-12460 GCA_028551405.1 Uromys caudimaculatus | reverse complement strand
CTCCATCCTGGTCCTCTCTTGCCATCATTAAGCTGGACCCCAAGCCTGAGCCCAATCCTCCTGGTCTGTGCTGTACCATGAGTCAGGCATCAAGCAACTAAAGAGCTTTCTCTGAGCTAAACACATTTTCCTGAGTATAGAGTTATTGTTCTGAGGCCAAAACATTTTCTGTTCATAGCCTGCTTTTGTTTTCCTGTTGGTGGGTTATTTATCTCTAACTTTGAGTGGCAGGAGATCTATAGCAGTCAGAGAAAATGGGAGAAAAATAAGGAAAACATCTTCAGGCATTGCTCTGCTCACCTTTCTATTTCACCTGATAAATCACAGAACCAAAAGAACGGTAACATTTCCGTTTTAAAAAATTCACACAGTGCCAGAGCCTCCCAGCTCGGCAATTTTCATGGACACTTAGTTTGCTCTCATGTATCTCTCCCCAATTCATTGTGTCATGGATTTCTCAAGTGTATGTATTTATGTGTGTGTGTGTGTGTGTGTGTGTGTGTGTGTGTGTATATATATATATATGAAAATCTTAGGTAACACAAATCCATTGGCTTGCCAACCTTTGTTGAAAACTGGAAGATTGTCAGCTGAGAAGCTTACCCCTCAGACAATTTAATCCAAACAAAATATAGATCTTCACTCCCAGAGTCGCTGAACTATAATGGAAAAGCTGTCAAAGCAATTTTGAAAACATGCTCAAAATTTGTATTTACTTCCCTTCATTGACACAAAGCAATGCTCAGATCCGATTTCTGCTGTTCAGCTTGGAGGGTGGGGAAAATTACTTCCCTCCATCAAAGCACATCCAGTAGTTTCTCAGCATTATCTGGCATTTGGTCCTGATGGTGGACAATCAAACCTTCTAGTACAGTCAGTGTGCTAGGGCAGAGAGCTTGCTGCCAGCGGACCCTGATACTCTAAAATGATGGGAAAACACAAAACCAGTGGCCAAGATCCAAAGTCAGGATTGGTGAGATGATTCAGTGTGTAGAGGCACTTGTACACAGGCCCAAGGATTAGCCTGATCCTGAGATTCCACAATGTGGAAGGAGAGAATCAACTCCTGAGAGTTGTCTCCTGACCTCCACACCCACACTATAGACTGTGCGCACACCTGAAACAGTCACTAAGTAAGTAAATAAATATGTTAAATCTAATTTCCTTCCCTTTTTAAATCATCAGATCCACACAATGTGCTGCTGGCTGTAACACTGTCAAGAAGATAACAGAGAACACTAAATGCATCTGCCATGCTATGTAACCATCACTGTGAAATTGTTTCAGAATCTTCTATTATGTTCTATATATTCCTGCTCTTTACTAACTATGCCCCATTTCTCCCCAGCCCCTAGTGCCTTGTCAATCACAGACCTGGTTTCTGTCATTATGGATTTTCCTGTTCTATTTTTCTTTCTGCGACTGTAATAAAATAACCCTACCAAAAACAACTTAGAGGAGGAAAAGGTTTATTTGGTTCATTCTCTCAGGTCATAGTCCATCACTAAGGGGACAGAAATATGAACACAAGTGTGCTTGTATTCCACACAGCATTACCTGTCACCAAAGAACAGCCTAAGAGCCTAAGAGTACAGCAGGAAACAAGAAGGACACTGTTTATTGGCACATAGTCAGGCTAATACATCTCTCTCTCTCTCTCTCTCTCTCTCTCTCTCTCTCTCTCTCTCTCTCTCATTCCTATGAGCTAGAATGGCAGGCTATTGTGAACAACCTAACTTGGGTAATGAGAACTGAACTTGGTTCCCCTATAAAATCTATAATAAATGATATGGCATTTTTGAATAGACTTATCAATGATACCTACTTAAAGATAGAATTTCTGTAGAAGGGAAGAAATTAATAAAACAGAAAGAGGGAGAGATGGATAAAGAACATTTAATATAATCAAAGTGCATGATATATTTGAAAAAAGATATATCTGTGAAACTTGGTTCTGTATATAAAATTAACACACACCAATATGATGGCTTGTAATATAAAATTATTTTAAAATTGTACTAGTGGAAATACACATTATATAACTGACACAAATATTGTAGCTTTTTCCAAAAGTTCAAAAGCTAAGAATTAGTGAACACTGGGGCTACAGAGATGTCTCAGAGGTTAAAAGCACTTGTTCTTGCAGAAAACCTGGGTTTGATCCCTAGCATCCATAGGGTGGCTCACCACCATCTATAACTCTAGTTCCAGGACTCTGGCAACCTCCTCTGGCCTCTGTGGCACTGTGGCACACACACAGACTTACATACAGGCAAAACACCCATACACACAAAATAAAAGACAAATCTTTAATAAAAAGGTTTAGTAGATATAAAATAGTGAAAGAATAGTTTTTAGTACAATGAGGGACCTAGAGGAGAAAATTGAAAGTTGAATCTAGGTTAAATTTTAAGGCAAAATCAACGGGTGAGTTAAAATACTACAGCACTATTTCTCACCCTTTGATGTATTGACTTGTTCTTGGACAAAAGTTGAGAGGTGTTGAAATAATTATTTATTGATAAAATCCTGATGGCGGGTTTGTTGCTACCAGCCACAATGTTTTAAGTTCCCAAATGAAAGATACACACACAGCCTTTATATTTTGATATGCTTTTGATAAATAGCACAATAGCTGGTCCACTTCCAAACCTCCATGCATTTAATCCACTTCCTGTTATTACTTACTAAATTCTATATTCTATCTAGGCCACTCTGAACCCGGTTGGGCCACCCTCTGGGCCATACTCTCCCAGGTCCTTCACAGGGCAGCCATGCCTCTCCTCAGGCATGGCTTCTCTCATCTCCACACTATTCTGACGCTCTCTCGCTCTCGCTCTCTCTCTCTCTCTCTCTGCCAGTTCCAAGTCTGGGAAATTCCTGCTGGGAGCTAAACCCATGAAATTACCTACTGTTCTGGAAGCCCTAATCATTTAAAGTGCAAGGTTAAGAAAGGACTTGTGTGGTCTCAGGTTCCAGGAACTGACAGAACATCCGGTATTTCCCAGAAGCCGGTTACAATAGTGGGTTAGCCTTGGGCCATGTGTAATCTTCCCACTTGCTTGCCTTTATAAGCTACTGCCCTGAAGGAAAATTTGAGAGCTTGATCAGAATACACGACTTGCTCTCCTTCTTCGCATCTCTTGTCCCCCATTCTTTCCCCCCTTCCCCAGGTTCCCGCTGAACCCCCGCAGGCCGGGGCAATTGGGTCCCAAACATGGGGCCTGGGTACGGGGGTCCGACTGAACGTTGCTCACCCAGGGACGTCCCCCACCCATAGGATCCCCGCTTCCCAGAGGTCTCAAGAGAAGATCCGCATTGTGATCCCAGCAGAGGCGCCCTTCTGTGAGTCTGATCCGTTGAGGTAAGATAGAGCAGCGCAAATATGGGACAAGCATTGAGTAAGCATGACTTATTCGTACTGGGTCTCAAGGAGTCCCTCAAGACACGAGGAACTTGGGTAAAAAAAAAAGATCTTATTAAGTTCTTTGAATTTGCTAATGATGTCTGTCCTTGGTTTCCTCAAGAAGGAACTATTGATGAAAAAAGATGGGCCAGGGTTGAGGACCGTTTAAAGGACTTTTATAGCTCTTTTGGTCCAGAAAGAGTCCCTGTTCAGGCTTTTTCCTACTGGAATTTGATTAATGAGGTGTTAAAAGTTTATAAAAAATGACCAGACATTCAAGAAGTTGTTAAGGAGGAAGAAAGGGTTCTTCAGCGACACTCCCGTGTTCCCTCCGTTTGTGATTCAGTCTCTACTTCTATGCCAGATCCAGAGCCCCCCCCCCCCCGCTGCCACCACTGAGCCCATGCCAGCATTGGCGAAGCCCCCATCCCCAGCCTTTATCCTTCCCTCATGGGTCTTAAGACATCAGTTCAACAAGAGTCCAACGATCCCCTTTCCCCAGAAGAGGCATCCTCCCTAGAGAAAGAGGCTGCCAAATATCATAATCCTGACTGACCATTCTTACGACCTTTCCAACATAGGCCACCTCCTTATGTTTCTGTCTCCCCATTTTTTGCTCCCATTCTTGATCTAGATATTACAGACTCCACTGAGGATGCTCAGGCAAAACTCTGTCGAGAGAGGTAGCCTCCCTTAAAGATCTACTCCAAAAGAAAAGGGAACCCTTAATATTAATAAAAGAACTACAGGCCTCTAGATCTTGAATTAATTAAGTCTTCCCCTGCACTTGCTCCTCTTAAGCCCAAAACAGAGGAAAAAAAAAACTCTAAAATCCTACAAGCATTCCCTGTCACCCGAATTAAAATATCCACCCCTTCTGAAGGGTGGATAACTTGGGAGGACAAAATGTCCAATAATGAAGAAAATCACCCCTCAGCTGAAGAAGCCCCTGATAATGAAAATGAGTCTTCTGAAGATTCAGATGGGCAAAAGGATGAGGTCAGAAACCAGCAATATCGCCGTCTTGGGTTTAAACATATAAAAAAATTGAAAACAGCAGTGACACTCTATGGCCCCATAGCCCTGTTCATTCTGTCTATAATTGAAACTCTGAGAGATCGATGGCTTACACCAAATGATTGGTATCTTTTGGCATGTGCCAACCTGTCAGGAGGTGATTATGTTCTTTGGAAGACTGACTTTGTTGAAAATTGCAGAGAAGTGGTGATCTGCAATTATGAAAGCAAAACCTCTAATATATGGAGTAAAGATAAATTCTTGGGCCAGAGCCCCTATGACACCAATGACAAACAGGCTAAATTTCCACCCGGCCTCTTATCCCAAATACAAAATGCAGGTCTTAAGGTTTGGAAGCAACTCCCTCCCAAGGGGTCGACGACTACCTCATTGGCCAAGATTCGGCAGGGTCTGGATGAGCCTTATGGTAATTTCATCAGCCAGCTGCCTCACCGATGCAGCTGAATGGCTTGTCAGGTGAGATGAAAACAAGAGCGAGTTCATTAAACACCTCGCTTTTGAAAATGCAAACCTTGCTTGTCAGGCCACCATATGGCCTCACCATAGCGGCAAAGACATTTCTGACTATATCAGACCTTATGTGGACATCCGCTCGGCCCACTCCATTGGACTGGCCATGGGAGCCGCCCTTAAAAATTTCACTCAAGACGGCCATTCCCAAGACTTGTTTTAACTGCAGACAACCGGGACATTTCTCTAGAGAAGGCAAAGCCCCTAAGTCTGAGCATCTGCCTCCTTCCTCCCTATGCCCTCTGTGCAAAAGAGGAAAGCACTGGGCCTCAGAGTGCTGCTCTAAGACAGATGCCCACAGCAATACTCTACCCCCAAAACAGGAAAACTTCTAGAGGGGCCAGCCCCTGGCCCCAAATATGAGACAAACCGCTAGGGCTGTCAGGTTTGTCCCTCAAACATCAACCCCTC
Source organism: Uromys caudimaculatus (assembly GCA_028551405.1). Taxonomy (NCBI): domain Eukaryota; kingdom Metazoa; phylum Chordata; class Mammalia; order Rodentia; family Muridae; genus Uromys; species Uromys caudimaculatus. Next base: position 7,095 of record JAPYYD010005106.1, on the reverse strand, counting down.
AGACTCATATGTTGCCTCTCTTCCCTGAGCCGCCACAGGCAGTGCAGGATTGGACCTCTTGTCCTCCACCAACACAATGCTAACACCTAAAACGGGAACTCAGGTCCTACATACTAGAGTATTTGGCCCCCTGCCTCATGGTACTTTTGGACTTCTTCTTGGTTGTGCTAGCTCAACTCTCCAGGGTCTAAATGTTTCCCCCAGAGTAATTGATAATGATTATACAGGAGAAATAAAATTCTGGCCTCATCCACTTCTGGTCCCCAACCATAAAATCGGGACAGTGAATTGCTCAGCTGCTATTGACTCCCCTCACTCATCCTAATCAAAACTTCTTTCAAAAATCCAGGGGCATCAATAATTTTGGCTCCTCAGATGCTTATTGGGTCCGACAAATTACTCAAGATAGAACCCTGCTTAAATTAAAACTAGATGATAAAAGCTTTGAAAGACTTGTAGACACTGGAGCCGATGCCACAGTAATTTCAGACAAAGATTGGCCTTCTTCCTGGCCCCTCATGGCTTCCTTGACTCATCTCAAAGGCATTGGACAAACCTCCAATCCCAACAGAGTTCCAAGGTCCTCACGTGGGCAGATGAGGAAGGTAATGCTGGCACAATTCATCCTTACGTTGTGCCTGGCCTACCCGTTAACCTTTGGGGTAGAGATATACTTGCCCAGTTAAATCTCTTCATGTGTAGCCCAAATGAAATAATTACCCTTCAAATATTAAAACAGGGCTTCCACCCTGGACAGGGATTAGGAAAATATTCACAAGAGGTAAAAGAACCTATCCTGGATTATAAAAATTCGACCATCCAGGTTTAGGTATAAAAAATTTACCCTAATGACTGTTGACATTCCTGTACCACATGCAGACAAAATCACTTGGAAATCTAATGAGGCTGTGGGTTGATCAATGGCCATTGACTTCGGGAAAATTGGCTGCGGTGACAGAATTAGTACAGGAACAGCTTCCACTAGCCACTTTGAACCTACCACTTCCCCTTGGAACACATCTATTTTTGTTATTAGAAAAACATCTGGTGAATGGAGAATATTACAAGATTTAAGAGAGATTAATAAGACTAAGCTTACCATGGGCACCTTACTACCAGGACTGCCCACCCCTGTAACCATTCCTGCTGGATATTATAAAATAGCGATAGACCTTAAAGACTGCTTTTTTACCATTCCCCTACATCCGGAGGATAAAGAGCACTTTGTGTTTAGTCTACAGTGACAAATTTTAAAGGACCTATGCCTGGTTACCACTGGAAGGTCCTGCCTCAAGGCATGGCCAACAGCCTCACCTTGTGTCAAAAATGTGTGACTCAGATTATTGATCCATTTAGGATACTTTGGCCATCTATTTATATTGTCCATTACATGGATGATATTCTTTTGGCAGGATCTGATGGCTCTCAACTGCTCCATTGCTGCCAACAACTTTCCCAAAAATTAACAGATAATGGCCTCCAAATTGCACCAGATAAAATCCAGCTAAAGGACCCCTATTTTTATCTAGGGATTGAAATTTATCACCAAAAAATTGTTACACAAAAAATCCAGTTAAAAACTAGTCATTTAAAAACCTTAAATGATTTTCAAAAGTTCCTGGGAGATATTAATTGGATCAGGCCCTACCTCAAACCACAGGAGAACTTAAGCCCCTCTTTGATATTCTCAAGGGAGACTCTGATCCTTCTTCCTGGTGTTCCTTAACTCCAGCAGCGGCCACAACTCTGTGAGCTGTTGAGATAGCTATTCAGAGTCAAGGAGTTACCTTTAGTTTTTATAAGAAGCCCCTCCTATTTGTTGTTTGCACCACATCTCATACACTCACCAGAGTGTTTTGGCAGCATAACCCCCCTTTTGTGGATTCACCTTCCTGCCTCTCCCACCAAAGTTCTTGCCCATTATACCATTTTAGTTGCTAAGCTTATTTCCTTGGGGCACAAGCAGAACCAACAATATTTTGGCAAAGATCCTGATAAAATAATTTTACCCTATTGCAAGACCAGTTACTTTGGCTTATGCAGACTACAGATGAATGGCCTATAATTTGTTCATTCTTTTCAGGAATAATTGATAATCATTACCCTGTTGATAGAGTATATCAATTTGCCAAAATTCATTTCTTTATTTTTCCAAAAGTTACTTCTCCTCAGCTGCTGCCAGAGGCATGCCTAGTGTTTACTGATGGCTCCTTTAACGGGATTGCAGCCTGTATTATTAATGGACAAACCACCACTATTCAGTCTCCCTTTAAATCGGCACAGCTTGTGGAACTCTTTGCAGTGGTTAAAGTTTTTAGGCCCTGATAAATTACCTCTTTAATTTGTATACTGATAGTGCTTATGTTGCCCAGTCTGTTCCGCTTCTTGAAATAGTTCCCTATATTAGGCCCTCTACCGATGCTGTTCCTCTTTTTACTCAACTTCAAAAATTAATTACCTCCAGACGCTGACCTTTCTATCTTGGACATCTCCCTGCGCTTGCACCTATGCTGCCACAAGTTTGGTTTTCCCTGTTTCTATAGATTCCATTGAACAGGCTCAGGAGAGCCACGCTCTACACCATTTAAATGCTCAGACACTTAGACAGCTCTTCAAAATTACCCAAGAACAAGCACAGCAGATTGTTAAACAACGCCCAGCCTGTGTTACACTTCTGCCTATTCCTCATCTGGGAGTTAATCCCAGGAGTTGGATCCCAAATGATATATGGCAGATGGATGTTACCCATATCCCTGAATTTGGCAATCTTAAATATCTGCATGTGACAATAGATAACTTTAGTGGATTCGTTTCTGCCAGTTTATACACTGGGCAAGTCTCAAAAAATGTAATAACCCATGTTTTAAATTGCCTCTCAGTTATGGGTAAACCTAAGGTTATTACTGCAGATAATGGTCCTGGATACACTGGAAAAAATTTTCAAGAGTTTTGCCACCAATTACAGATGTTACTGGTATTCCTTACAATCCTCAAGGACAGAGCATTGTCGAATGTGCCCATCAAACTACTAAAAAAGGGAGAGTTATATAACACAAAAGGGTCCCCAAGAAATATCCTTCATCATGCCTTGTTCATCCTTAATTTCCTCAATTTAGATGCCCATGGAAGATCCGCCGCCAATCACCTCTGGCATCCAGAAACAAATAAAAATTATGCCACAGCTATGTGGAAGGACCTTCACTTCTAAATGGAATGGCCCAGACTCAGTTCTTATCTGGGGCTGAGGATCAGTGTGTCTGTTTGACACTAAAGAGGGTGCAGCCAGATGGCTACCACAAAGACTTGTGAAATAAATAGATGCCCCCACAAAGACGAGTCCACCCATAGATATGCCAGACAATAGTTAAATCCAGGGGAAAACCTTCCCTAAGATCTCTTTCCTTCTCCTTTTCCTTGCAGGTTGCAAAAATGAATTGCTTGCCATCAAGAACTTTAATTTAACCTGGCTAGTGATTAATGGGGAGGGTGATGTTGTATGGAGCACATCAAAGGTAACACACCCTAACTCCTAGTGGCCTAGTCTTTATCCGGACCTTTGTAAACTGGCCATAGGTGCCCCGCCAATTGGGATTTGGAGGGACACACAGGTTTCCAAAAAGCTCCTTTGCCCTCCCCTCCTAAAAGACATGGTCTTGACCATTGGGGTGGCTGAGGCATGAAAGATAGAAGGATCATGCTGAGAACACTTATCTTTTATATTTGCCCCGGCTTCCATCAAAACCGTGCCTTAAACCCAAAGTGTGGAGGCAAAGCAGATTTTTACTGTAAAAATTGGGACTGTGAAACCACAGGTGAAACCTACAGAGATCCTTCTTTCTCTTGGGATTTAATTAAGGTCATTGCTGGAAACAGGAAGCCAAGTCTGGCTAAGTATTCCAGAGTGCTCAAATTGGTGCCATCCACTTCTTATTCAATTTACAGATCCAGGAAAAAAGAATAGAGTTTGGACTGGTGGTGCCTCCTGGGGTGTGAGACTTTATAAAGAACACTTTGATGATGGCGTAATTTTTGCTATAAAATTATCGATAAAGCCTCCTGAGGTTGACAGGCTGGCAGGGCCAATGTGGTCAAACCCTGTCCTGAATCCTCCAATGAAAAGGTCTCCTGTTCTCTCCTCTACCACTCCAGTTTCGTCCCTTGTGCCTTCCATTATTCCCTTATTCCCAGATGGTGCTTATGAGCCTGATACCCACCATTTTATCCTTGATGTTATTCATCAAACCCTTTCTGTGTTAAATCATTCCCTCCCCGAGCTTACCAAATCTTGCTGGCTGTGTTATCATTCCAGCCCTCCTTTTTATGAAGGGATTGCAATAAGTGCAGATATCTCTGAGACTCAAGACTTCCTTTTATGTAGATGGAACCAACAAAAAGATGGTAAGTTAACACTGAGCACAGTCTCTGGCCAAGGATTTTGTGTCTGCAATAGGATTCTTTCTACTCCTGTTCATCTTTGTAATACAACAATCCCTTGTTCTAGTTCCTCTTTTATTTACCTTCTTTCTTCCAATGATACCTGGTGGGCCTGTAATGATGGTCTTACACCCTGCATTTATATTCCCAATGAATAATGTTACCACCTTTTGTGTGCTTATTCAGTTATCTCCCACTTAACCTATTACACCTCAGATGATTTTGCTTGAGCATGGGACCCCATTACTGATCATGCCCTGCTTAGGACCAAGCTGGAGGCTATAATAGCTGTTGCTTTAACCGTCCTCCTTGGCCTTGGAACTGCAGGTGCCAGGACGGGCATAACCTCTCTAGTTCTTTCCAACAGACATTACTCTGACCTTCGACGAATCATCGATAAGGATATAGAAAGGCTAGAAATTCACATCACCAATTTGGAAAAATCCATCGTCTCCATGTCTGAAATGGTTCTACAAAACCGAAGAAGGCTAGACTTGCTTGCTTTTCCTTCAACAAGGAGGACTCTATGCAGCCCTCAAAGAAGAATGTTGTTTTTATGCCGACTATACTGTATGGCTAGAGTTAGAGAAGGGCTAGAACTATGGAAGAAGCAGAGAGAGCAAGAAGAGGATTGGTTTCAGAATTGGTTTTCTGCCTCTCCTTGGCTTACCACCCTCCTTCCCTCTATTTTGGGCCCCCTGGTTGGTTTGTTTCTTCTCCTGGCCTTTGGCCCTTGGGCCTTTAATAGGCTTACAGGTTTTATTAAACAACAGATTGGCTCCCTGGCTTCCAAACTTCTACAAGTTCATTATCATAAACTTGATTTGGCTGATAGAGGCCTGGCTGAGGCCTACAATTAAGTGTCTCCTTTGGAAGCTGCATAAAACTCAGATTTATGCTCACCTGCCTTGGTGGGGCACCTGCAAGGGGTGTGAGACTACATACAGTAGGGGGAGGACCCACATGTCCATTTCTGCATCCCCCATGAAGTAAACCTGATTTCATAGAGATTGGTGTCTGCCCTCCCTTCCTTTGAACATACTCTGTGAGGATACCTACAGAAATTGACAAAGGCTAACCTCTCCTCCCCAAAAGACACCGATGACATATAAAGTGCTCAGAGGATCATGTCAATACTTCCCCCCTCTGGTTAATGCCCATTCATCTTCATAATGCAATCATCCCTAGCTACTCACTGTCCTCATAAAAATTGTTAAAAGGGAAGAGATGCCGGGAGCCAAACCCATGAAATTATCTGCTGTTCTGGAAATCCTAGTCAGTTAAAGTGCAAAGTTAAGAAAGGACATTTGTGGTCTCGGGTTCCAGAAACTAAAAGAACATCTGGTATTTCCCGGAAGCCAGTTATGATAGTGGGTTAGCCTTGGGCCATGTGTAACCTTCCCACTTGCCTTTATAAGCTACTGCCCTGAAATAAAATTTGAGAGCTTGATCAGAATATACGAGTTGCTCTCCTTCATCGAGTCTCTTGTCCCCCATTCTTTCGCCCCCTCCCCAGGTTCCTGCTGAACCCCCACTGGCCAGGGCAAATTCCAAAGCCCTGCCTCTGTCTGTCCTTTCCAGCAATTGGCTGTTGTCATTTTTATTTACCAATCACAACCATCTGGAAGCAGGTTCCCAGAAGCTACATGCAGACACTTGTGTAAGCAGTTTTTGGGACCCAAATTAATGTTAGAATACAAGCAGCATTAGGCCAAACAGAGAGATTAAATACTGTGGCTCAAAATTCACAGGACTCTTTACTGGTGACTCATAGTTGAAATAATGGGAAGGCATGAAAGGAGAGGGAGAGATAGATGCATAATTAATAGATTTAAAAAATAGATACATATATAGAAGCCAATATGTCTCTTCTTTGTTGGGTGTCTTTGTGAGAAATTACAGAATTGGATCTCCATTTAAGATATATTTTAATTGAGTGAGACAGCTCCAGTGAGACAGCTCTATGGATATAAACCTGATGACCTCAGTTCTAACTCCAGAACCCAAGACATGATGGAGAAAGGGCACCAATCCCACAATGCTGCTCTCTATTCTAGCTTCCATTCTGTTGCTGTAATAAATTGTTCTGACCAACAGCAATTTATGGAATGAAAGGTTTTCTTCAGTTTGCATGAAATAGCCTATCCTCAAAGGAAGTTTAAAACAAGAACTCAAATAGGAACTTGAAGCAGAAAACTTGGAGGCTGCCATTTACTTGCTCACTCAAGGGCTCACGCACAGCTAACTTTCTTATACAACACAAGACCACCTGCCTGGGGAATGGTGCCACCCACGGTGGTCTGGGCCCTACTGCATCAGTGTGTAATCAAGATAATCCCCACAGACATGCTCACAGGCCATTCTTATCTGGGCAATCCCTCAATTGAAATTCCCTTTTCAGATGACTCTAGGCTGTGTCAAGTGACACCTAAAGCTGACCAGATATCTGCTAACTTCCACAAATGTTCCATGACACTAATACACAATACCCCTCATACATATATACATGAATACAACTAAATATAAGAGTAAGAATATCATGATGTTGAATGGGATATTTCCATCAATACAGGGACATTTCTGCTTTAGTCCCTACTCTGACATGTGTTCAATGGTGGCATAAATACTGTGTGTGCATTCAATCACAGCAATGCTATAGTG
>JAPYYD010005105.1:10000-12462 GCA_028551405.1 Uromys caudimaculatus | reverse complement strand
TACGTTTTCAGTGATAGCTGGGCTGTCTCACATGTCAAATTAGAAGCTACTCTCCAATATTATGAGGCCCTTCTGCTCACAGCAGCTCTCTCCAACAGACACTTTATAAAGGAAACAAAGGTACTTTCTAACTTTCTGATTCTTATCTGGGTATTTTTCTTAATGAATATTTACTTTTTTCACTGTGTTTAATCTTTGTGCTCAACCCTATGTAAAAATGTACTTTAATGAACTTTGTAGTTTAATGTGTTGTAAAGAAAAATGTTCACCCTCTATACTTAATTTTTAAACTCTACTGACATATAAGTGACACATAAAGTGCATATTAGAAGTATAAAATGTGATAAATATATGGGTACATTATGAAATCATTTCTATAATAAAATTAACATTCCACCACCTTACTTTTTGCATCTTTTATGAATATGTGTGTGCTAAGAATATTAATCATCTACTTTTAGCAATGTCCAAATATACAGTAGAGCATAATAATGACAACCACAGGAATCTAAAAATTGTTTAACCAACTAAGGAACAAAACATATCTGTATTCTTGCAGTAGGTGCACAGGTGTGCAGGAATTGAGAGGTCTATAATTTAGAACTCGTATTCAGATTAACCTTTAATTTTTTATAACAATTTATTTGAAATGTCAAGCAAAAATATATGAATTTTGAAGGAAAACTGAATTGACTGCTGAAAATAAAAATACTTATTTTAATAATCCAACATTTAAGAATTGGTCTTAAAATTAGACTATACTTCTACTTGGGATATATCTATACTTAAATAAACTGTATAGAACTTAAAAAAATCACCCAGTTATTTTAAAAAGAAATTATAAAATATAATTCATTCTGTACATGTAGAATAATACAGGAAGAATACAAATCGAACGAAGCCTTAAAAGAATTTATAGCTTGGGCTGGAGAGATGACTCAGCGGTTAAGAGCGCCGACTGCTCTTCCGAAGGTCGTTGAGTTCAAATCCCAGCAACCATATGGTGGCTCACAACCATCCATAATGAGATCTGATGCCCTCTTCTGGGGTGTCTGAAGACAGCTACAGTGTACTTACATATAATAAATTAAAAAAATTAAAAAAAAAAGAAATTATAGCTTAATTAAGATTCACACTAATAAAATGATGTCCGAAGTAGTAATATGTTTAGAGAGGCTTTGTAGTTGCCGTGGAAGTTGAGCTTAGGGAAAAATGACTTTTTAAAAGCTAGAGATATAATGAAATCTATAAGAGGGAAAGAATTTAAGCCATTCTTTAAAGAGAAGCAGTATGCATAACTTCAATTTATAAACATAGCTTTCAAGAACAAAAATACTATATGAAAAGAGGTTGCCAGCCATTAAACGTCATGTGATACTAGCCAACTGTATGAAACTAGTTAGGTAGGACATTAAAAACAATTCAAAACTTAGAACAGCCACATTGTATATAAAAATATGGGTAAAAGTTTTTATGTTACCTACTCACTGACCTAGAGTAAATCTTGGTTTTCAAATAATTCTAGTGTCTTGCTCTTCATAGCCTCTAAATGAGTTCTAAATAAATAAATGATTAAAGACTTTTAATGACTCTTATAAAGAGGGAAACATTTGTATTTTACTAAGTGTCATTTCTATTGTTGACTAGTTATGAACCATAATAAACAAATATTAAGTACATAAAAAATGAAGAAATAAATATTTCACAATAGCATAAAAGTAGATCTCAAAAGAAAATTTGGAGTAAAATTTACCATAAAACAAAGTATCATGACCTGGGAAAACAACTTACTACTGGCTATTTTGGCAATTAATGCTAATAGATTTTAAGATTTTACTAACACTAATCTTTACATGTTTTGTAACCTATGCAAACATCAAGCAAGGAATGACTTGTCCCAATAAAGTAATTAAAGTGCTTTTTCTAAATTTATCAAGCTTTATTCACGTTATTTTCAATTAAATCTGGTTATAGAGATATCTAACAGCCTTACATATATTATTTTTAATTATTAGGTAATTACAAATTCCTTAAAATATATCACACAAAAAACAATATTTTTATTTATTCTTTGGAAGAACCAAACAGCACAATTTATTTTCAAGTAAATAAACAGAAGAAACTGACCTAGGTTAATATAAACAATTTCAGGTTAAATTTTACTCATTTCACTTAAAATAATGGCTCACGCCTTTAATCCCAGCACTCCGGAGGCAGAGTCAGGTGGATTTCTGAGTTCGAGGCCAGCCTGGTCTACAGAGTGAGTTCCAGGACAGCCAGGGCTACACAGAGAAACCCTGTTTCGGAAAAAAAAAAAAAAAAAAAAAAATTGGTATGGCTTTCTAAAAGGCTTTTTTCCAACAGGGTATGAAAACTTTCTATAAAAAACTATAAGCTGGGACTCTTTCCTAGAGGCTCTATAATAAAAAACAAAACAAAGGAGGTCAGTAAGAAGGGTCTTT
>JAPYYD010005105.1:0-7500 GCA_028551405.1 Uromys caudimaculatus | reverse complement strand
GGATGTATTTATATATGAGTGCCCTTTAATTTTCAAATTTGTTTGAACAAAAATGTGTTATTGGTATTGATATTAAAATATTTAGAATAATGAAATAGCAACATGATTTTCAATCAAAGTTGTATTTAATAAAATTCATTTGTATACATGTATTTTATATATAAAGAATGTTTATCACTCTCTGGGACAGCAACTTAAAGCTAATTATATCTAAAACATTTCAATTGCATTACTTATCTAAATTAAGCAGTACTTAGAAACATAAGACTTCATATGCTAAGCATTTAATTATTATTTTCCATACACTCAAGGATCATTTAGTTCATATCTCATTTTATGTATGAACAAAATGAATCCTCTCAAGGTAGGAACCTGTTCTGATCTTAACCCATGCTTTGCCAGTACTCTGATAATTTTCTAAATAAAACTACTACAGAAAAGTAGTTTTTCTTCAGCTATGAAATTTATTAAGAAACAACAACAACAAAAAAAACAAAACAAAAAGAAAAAAAGAAAACACATTGTTTTCTCCCAGGTCACAGGTGAGAAGCCACTAATCATTTCCCCTGGAAGCTGTAGGTAACAACTGAATTTTCAATTCACTGCAGTGGCACAGAGGATTTCAAAAGTAAGCCCAGACTCTCTTTCCTGATTAAAAAAGATATGATGGTAACTTCCCTACCAAATGATATTGACTTGTTTTTCTAGGCAATTCAGTATCTATTATTCACTAGGAAAAAAAGAAGTCCCATTTTATTTAATAGATAAGGAAATAAATAAATAAAAAAGAAAATATATTTTACTTGATAGTACATGATATAAAGTGAACAGCAATATTGAATAAACTGGAGATTGTTTTAAATACTATACGAGGTTAAATTTTAAATTTGGGATATGATAAACCTGAAAAATATAAATATCCTCTCAATTTGTCTTTTCTAATGAAATTAGATGTTTTTTAAAGTATTAAATAGGATTTTTTTTAATGAAGTAACTCTACTCCTCCTGTTGATTGTGGTGTTTATTGTTAACCTCTTCTTGGACATATTGTAATCAAAGTAACCAAAACTGGAAATAAACTAAATGTGCACTGGTATTATAAATTTTGTGGCTCTCAAACTTCTAAAATGTTAAAAGACAATGGTAGTATTAACTCACAATATTTTGATATAGATTCATGAAATACCAGTTTCATGTGTATACGATCCTAATCAAACAAAAACTGTTATAAACATCACATCTATTATATGTTTAAACACAATGCTAATTAATGTATGCATGTATTGTCACAGAGAGAAGCTTGGGAGGATGAATACTAATAAACATGAGATTGATGGCAGGTAGATGATGTAATCATTCTTCTCTATCACTGTCTACCCATTATAATGAGCACGTATTATTACAGGACACGTAAAGTACACAATGATGTTTTTAAAAGAGATGTTACAAGCATAAGAGTATAGTATTTTCTCAGAGGCTACTTTGAGTACATCAGAATTGCAATGCTGTTTTACATAACTAAAATAGTTATGATAATTTTCTGTCTCTATATAACAATGCCATAATTAAAGAAAGTCTTATGCTTTGGTTATTATCCACACACTATTTTGATACCCCGGTACAGAAAGGAGGAAATGAATTAAATGAATCCGCAGCTGTGTGCTTCCTTGAGGTAACAAAGTAAAATGACATTCTTCTGATCCTTATGGTGTGCTCTTCCTAAAACCCTAAACTATCTAGGCTGCAATTTGATGCAGCTCTGGTTTGGTGACACACGACAATGAGCATGGCTAGCAGTACTGTTCCGTATAGACATTTTCTATTCTGATTCACAAGACTTGGATGGGAGAGACAAGCTATATGATTGTAGGTTTTCTCTCTGTTGCTGCAAGTAAGTTAGGTCTTAAGAAGGCCCTTGAATACCAGAGTATCTCCTGGAATTCCCTGAAAAGAAGGAAAACTATAGTGTTCTGATCTATAATACAGAAAGCATGAAAAGTTATTCAGTTACTTATGTAGATGTAGATTAAGAAGGTCTGACTCTGAAGTCTGTGGCTAGCAGGAAATAGAGGTTATCCCAGTGCATTTAGTGTTCACTTTTAAAAACTTTAAGAAGCATGAGTACATAAAAATTAAGAAAAGTTCATGTGTATCAAACATAAATCTCTCACTATTAGTAATAGCTTAAACACTGTTTCATCTCTTGCTTTGTTAAAGTACAAGTTTGACAGTATTTTTTCACAAGACATTATCTCTCAAAAATGGAACAGGCAGTCATCACTATGGCATGTTGAAAGGTCTGGGGTGGACAGAGAAAGGGGCGTAGGCTTTGCTATTTGGAAGACTGATAATAGTTACTAATTATTTACTTTAACATGCTACAAATTTGTAACTGATTAAAAGAGAACTGAAAACATGAACTGCTGACAATGACATTATTTCTGACTGGAATTTGGGCTGGTTTTAGGTCTAAGACCTATGCTGCCTATAAAACCATGACTTTGATAGGAAATTAACACTGAATCCACATGGAACTACTTTAATTTGCAAATATTCCTGAAATATGTTTTTCTGTTAAAAAGGTCTTCTGTGAAGAAGAAAACACCATGTAGTTGCATTTTATGTTACAGTTTGAGGAAAGTATCTGTTCTACATGCATTTTTAGCACAAGCATCCAAGAAACGCTGGCTTAGGTAAGAAAAGTAAAGCGCTGGTAGGTCTAGCAGAATAGTAAACCAGTGTTCTCAACCTCCCTAATTCTGCGACCCTTCAGTACAGTTCCTTGCGTTGTGGTGACCCCAACCATAAAGTTATTTTTATTGATACTTCATAACTGTAATTTTGCTACTGTTAGGAATCATAATGTAAGTATCTGTGTGTTCTGGTGGGCTTAGGGGACCCCTGTGAAAGAATCATTCAACCCTCAAAGGGGTTGTGACTTACAGGTTGAAAACTACTGCCTTAAATAGAGACAAGAGACAATAAATACTTAAAACTAGCATTCCCACATTACAGAGTGCATGCACAGTGCTGGTACATTTAAAGTAGCTATATTCTCTAACTCATTTGTACAATTATAAAGAATACTTTTTAGAACACAGTGAGAAAGAAATCAGTCCCTCTAATTCTCTTGTTCATTTTATAGGTTGACTTAATACTCAACTGTATCAAATGTATACACTATGATTATGTTTGTGTTAAAGGCAACTATTTTTCTGAGAACTGAAAATACAGCAGTTTGATTTATAAGTTTTATGTAAAATAGCCTAAAACAGAGGGAGAGGATTTTATTAGGACGCGGTAGCATTATTGATGATTGATGAGTATATAATAGCAATGGACTTATTTACATGGCTGGCAGGCAGCAACACAGTCTTACAAACCACTGATGGACTAAACAAGCTATTAATGATAGTTGCTTTTCAACACTCAGCATGGTCAGACTGTGCTGTTTGACCACAAAGACAAGTAGGTCATCACTTTCAAATGTTATACAATGTTAGAAACACAAATGAGACCTCTATGGGGAGATGAAACCCACAGGTATGGCTCCAGAGTTCTTTTGCTCTCTATTAATAGATAGTAAATCTCACTTAAAGCTGCAAACCTTGAAAACTCTTTTATCAAAAGACGTATCACTTACTGCAACTGTCCACCTACGTTGAGCACATTATCATACGGTGATGATGACGATGCAGCAACAGTCTGAGAAACATATCACTTGATACACAGTAAAGGAGAATAAAAACAAAGAAGAATTATTGCCTGCATTATTTTTGCAGAGTAAGATGGTTATTTTTGCCTCTCTATAATCCGTAGAATACCTGTCTCTCCAGATTTATGAATCAGCTTACAATATATTCATAAGTTGCAGGCTCTGAGTCTAGATTCTACCTGATCCAGAAAACTTCACTTGCATTTCAAGACAAAAATTTTTAATATATTTTTCTTCCTAATGGTTGTCAGAGCACTGGCTTCACTTCAAACTTCCTGGAATGTATATCATGTCCCTAACTAGACCCTGAAAATTAGAATCTGCATCTACATATGATTTGCAATTGACTGGGATCCACCACCATTTACTAATGTGACTTCTCAGAAAAGAGAAGAAGAGATGCTTTAGAACTAGCACACTGAGGAGGGTGAGTGACTTCATACCCCACCTCGGGGAACCAGCACATCAGTACTTCTTCCCAGCAAAAACCAACAGAGAACACTAATTTTTCGTTTAAACAGTGACAGCTTTTCACACATTCCAGCTACAAAGTAATATCTCCTGATCTAATCCCTCTACTAAGAGGATTAGGTATCATTCCATATATAGTTTCCCTAGTTAACAGTGATGGGTTTATTGTAAACAAACAGCAAGCTTTATCACTTGTACCTTTTCATAAAAGAAATAATAAGAATTCATGTTCATATCATCAATAATTACTGAACTACATTAAAGATTTCTGTGAAAGTAAACACGTAAATTTGGGATTTCAAATCAGGGCATTACATACTAAGTGCTCCAGAATTTTAAAATATAAACTGGAAGGAAAAATAACTTGATATGACAAGAACGTAGAGTCAATTCTCTCCAACATTAAAAAATTATTAATTCAGAAACAACAGCATCACTAATCAATCAGCTCCTTTTCCACACCTGCAGAGAGACATACTACAAGACAAGACTCTGGGGTCAGTGTCAGAGGTCTTTTATCTGTATGCTGTTTCATCAAGGAAAAGCATTACTTTTTAGTGCCATTAAAGATCTAACTAAACATGAAAAGTAGACTTTTCACTCATTCTTCTATGTTATAGTATGGGCACCGGGTTCTTTGAGATAGTCTCCGACGAGTTCTGCTGATGATTCCACAGGGTACCTGCAAGATGATTTCTTAGGGTTCAAGGCTACTCAAAGGCTGTGCTTGTCACATGTTGGCATGCGCTCAGTATGTACAAGGCTCTGACACAGCATCACAGTTTTCTAAAAAGTGGTTTATAACATTCTCTGTTATTAATTAGTAACTTCTCTTTCTGAGGTAAAAATATTCTCAGGCCACTTTTCACTAATAAAAATAGTATCATGTGTAAAGGATAATCCAAATCACAACTGAAATTAACCCCTGGGGTTGCAGAGCGGGACTGGGGGGGGGGTATAACACTAAAGGGTCAAAATACCTGTTTCCTAGAAAACGCAGGAGCAGCAGCAGCGGCAGAATGAGTTCAGAGAGAAAACGTGAGAAGCAGAATGCCACAGTGAAAAGAGAGAACAGCTCAATCAACACCTGACCACCTTCTAGTTTCTCTCATCCGCCAGCACCTAATAAAATCCTGCACACCACTGCACTGCAGAGGTCGACCTTGATGTAGAAAATGTGTCTACAAAATGTGTAGAATTAAAAATAAAAACATAAAATCATTTCCCCATAAAGAATTGTATAAGAAGTAAACAGAAAATATAAATCAAAACATTTTTTGTAGCGTAACATTTCTGTAACAGAAATTAATCCGCAAGCAGATTACTTGGACAAACGACTAAAAAAATTTTCACATGAAAATTTAAAATATAGAGCAGGAGAGATGGCTCAGTGGTTAAGAGCACTATCTGCTCTCCAAAGTTCCTGGTGAATTCCCAGCAACCACATGGTGGCTCACAACCATTGTGATGGGATCTGATGCCCTCTTCTGGTGTGTCTGAAGACAGTGACAGTTTACACACACACATAAAATAAATAAATAACAATGATAACTTGGTCAAGGAAGAAAAAAAGAAAGAAATTAAAGACTTCCTAGAATTTTATGAAAATGCAAGTACAACATACCCAAACCTATGGGACACAATGAAAGCAGTGTTAAGAGGAAAACTCAAAGCTATGAGTGCCTCCAAAAAGAAACTGGAGAGACCATATACTGGCAGCTTAACAGCACACCTAAAAGCTCTAGAACAAAAAGAAGCTAATATACCCAAGAGGAGTAGAAGGCAGGAAATATTCTAATTCAGGGCTGAAGCCAAACAAGTAGAAACAAAAAGAACTATACAAAGAATCAACAAAACTAGGAGCTGGTTCTTCGAGAAAATCAACAAGATAGATAAACCCTTAGCCAGACTAACCAGAGGGCACAGAGACAGGATCCAAATTAACAAAATTAGAAATGAAAAGGGAGATATAACAACAGATTCTGAGGAAATTCAAAAAATCATCAGATCCTACTACAAAAGCCTATACTCAACAAAACTGGAAAATCTGGACAAAATGGACAATTTTACAGACAGATACCAAATACCAAAGTTAAGTCAGGATCAGATAAACCATCTAAACAGTCCTATAATGCCTAACGAAATAGAAGCAGTCATTAAAAGTCTCCCAACCAAAAAAACCCCAGGACCAGATGGGTTCAGTGCAGAATGCTATCAGACCTTCACAGAAGATCTAATACTAATACACTTCAATCTATTCCATAAAATAGAAACAGAAGGGACACTACCCAATTCATTGTATGAGGTCACAGTACACTGATACCAAAACCCCAGAAAGACCCAACAAAGAAAGAAAACTTCAGACCAATTTCCCTTATGGATATCGATGCAAAAATACTCAATAAAATTCTTGGGAACCGAATCCAAGAACACATCAAAACGATCATTCATCACGATCAAGTAGGCTTCATCCCAGGGATGCAGGGATGGTTCAATACCCAGAAATCCATCAATGTAATCCACTACGTAAACAAACTCAAAGAAAAAAACCACACGGTCATTTCATTAGATGCTGAAAAAGCATTTGACAAAATTCAACATCCCTTCATGTCAAAAGTCCTGGAAAAATCAGGAATTCAAGGTCCAAACTTATACATAGTAAAAGCAATATACAGCAAACCAGCAGCCAACATCAAACTATATAGAAACTCGAAGCAATCTCACTAAAATCAGGGACTAAACAGGGCTGCCCTCTCTCTCCCTATCTATTCAATTTAGTAATTGAAGTTCTAGCTAGAGCAATTAAGCAATTAACAACAAAAGGAGGTCAAAGGGATACAAATTGGAAAGGAAGAAATCAAAATATCACTATTTACAGATGATATGATCGTATACTTAAGTGACCTGAAAAGCTCCACCAGAGAACTGCTAGAGCTGATAAACAACTTCAGCAAAGTGGCCGGATATAAAATTAACTCAAACAAATCAGGAGCCTTCCTATACTGGAAGGATAAACAGGCTGAGAAAAAAATTGCGGAAATGACACCCCTCACAATAGTCACAAACAATATAAAGTATCTTGGTGTGACTCTAACCAAACAAGTGAAAGATCTGTATGACAAGAACTTCAAGTCTCTGAAGAAAGAAATCGAAGAAGACCTCAGAAGATGAAAAGATCTCCCATGCTCATGGATTGGCAGGATTAATATAGTAAAAATGGCCATCCTGCTAAAAGCAATCTACAGATTCAATGCAATCCCCATCAAAATTCCAACTCAACCTTCATAGACGTAGAAAGAGCAATTCTCAAATTC
>JAPYYD010005104.1:0-12462 GCA_028551405.1 Uromys caudimaculatus | reverse complement strand
ATAGCCAGAAGCTGGAAACAACCCAGATGTCCCTCATCAGAGGAATGGATACAGAAAATGTGGTACATTTACACAATGGAGTACTACTCAGCTATTAAAAACAATGACTTAATGAAATTTGCAGGCAAATGGATGGAACTTGAAAATATCATCCTGAGCGAGGTAACTCAGTCACAAAAGAACGAACATGGTATGTAATCACTGATAAGTGGATATTAGCCCAAACGTTCAGAATACCCAAGTTTCACTTTACATTAACCGCTGGACTGAGAGTGAGGTCCCAGATGGAGGAGTTGGAGAAGGGACTGAAGGAGCTGAGGGAGTCTGCTGCCCCATGGAGGTAGCAACAGTGTCAACTGGCCCGACCCCCCTGGTTCTCCTGGAGGCTGGACCACCAACCAAAGAATACACATGGAGGGACCCATGACTCGGACCACATATGTGGCAGAGGAGGGCCTTGTTGGCCATCAGGGGGAGGAGAGGCCCTTGAGCCTGAGGGTGTTAGAGGCCCCAGTAAAGGGGAATGTCAAGGTGGGAATAGGGGAGTGGGTGGGCGGGTAGGTGGGAGGTGGAATACCCTCAAAAAGGCAGGGGAGGGGGAGGGGATGGGGGTTTCCAAAGAGGAGACCTGGAAAGGAGGAAACATTGGAAATATAAATAAAGTATCAAAAAATAAATAATTTAATATTAAAATGATCAAAATAAAATTGCAACAAACAAAAATGCTCAAAATCTTAGTTTATTAAGATATGCCTTATATATGACTAAATATATAAATAAGCTGCCTGTTCATATATGATTATAATTTGTTTCTTTACATCTTGTATTAAGTACCAAATTACTTTAAATTTATTTGTTAATGCTCTGTCAATGTAGTATGGTATTAAGAAATAAAAAAAAAATATAAGGATGAAAAATAGAAACTATTTAAATATAGAAAGATTTATGTATAAAGATTGAGCTTCTGCAAGATGGTCTAAATTGTTTTAATAAAAATGGAAAAGAAACTATAGAAAGCTTTTGCAAGTTATGAAGACCTGAGTATATAAAGGATAAGACTTAGAGATGATGTATATGGTATTAAAAGTTCTTAAGGTTGGTGATCAGCAATTACAAAACTGGCTAAAATATAAGTCACATCAAAGTTTATTTAAAAGTATCTTAACTATTAAAATATCAAATAGTAGTTAAAATTACCACACTGGTGTAATTGATCTTCTCAATGTTTAGCAACCTTCTTGAATGCTATTCTAATACAGGCAGCAAGGCCTAAAAAGAAAAAAAAATAATTCCCATTTGCTCTCCAAGGTCAATGATGACTGTGAGCCATCTTGTTCTGCTACTGTGTGAAGTCACTTGTTCTGTTCAGGAAGGGCATGAGAACTCACTCAATGAATTCTAATCAGAGTCCAGTTTACAAAGAGGAGGGTCAAAAAGCCACAGCCAGGCTGAGCAGTCTTTGGCTTATCCTCATACATGTGGGCAACTGGTCCAAAAAGACTCAAGGAGTCAGAGGACTCTCAAAAACCCAGTGGCCCAAGGACTGCATCCTCAATTGGCCTTAACGGGACAAAAACAGGGACTACTGTCCTAACACATTATACTAAGCCATATAAAATGTAGATTATCATTTCCTGCTAATGATTCTCTTACATACACACACACACACAGACAGAGACAGAGATACAGAGACAGAGATAGAGATAGAGAGAGAGAGAGAGAGAGAGCGCTGAGATATAAGATAAGACCTTGCTTCCATCAGCATCTACCTACAGTATCTATCCCCAGTTAAAAACCAAAACCAAACCAAACCATGACCACCACCACCACCACCACCAACAACAACAACAACAACAACAACAACAACAAAAACAATAACAAAACACCACCAACAAAGTAGACCTAGCTTCTTAAATGCTGAGGCCAAATCTGGTTATTTGAGAAAATCAACACGATAGACAAACCCTTAGCCAAACTAACTAAAAGACAGAGAGAGAGTATCTGAATTTTTAAAAGCAGAAACGAAAAGGGAGACATAAAAACAGATACTGAGGAAATCCATAGAATTATTAGGTCTTGCTTCAAAAGACTGTACTCCACAAAATTGGAAAATCTAAATGAATGAATGATTTTCTAGATAGATACCACTTGGCAAAGTTAAACCAAGATCAAATAAACTACTTGAACTGCCCTATGATCCCTAAAGGAATAGAAGCGGTCATTAAAATCTCACAACCAAAACATGCCCTGGCCCACATGGCTCTAGCACAGAAATCTACCAGACTTTCAATGAAGAGCTAATGCCAATTCTTCTCAAACTATTCTGCAAAATATAAACAGAAGGAACACTGCCAAACTCATTCTGTGAGGCCACAGTCTCCCCAATACCTAAACCACATAAAGACTCAACGAAGAAAGAGAGTTTCAGACAAATTCCCCTTATGACCATTGATGTAAAAATATTCAACAAAATACTTGCAAACTGAATCTAAGAAAGCATCAAAGAAAGCATCCACCATGATCAAGCAGGCTTCGTCCCAAGGATATAGGTGTGGTTAAATATATGAAAATCCATCCATGTAATCTACTAAATAAACAAACTGAAAGGAAAAAACCCACATGATCATCTCACTAGATGCCGAAAAAGCATTTGACACAGTCCAACATCCCTTCGTGATAAAAGTCTTGGAGAAAGCAGGGATACAAGGGGCATAACTAAACACTGTAAAGGCAAAATATATCAGGCCAATCACCAACATTAAATTAAATGGAAAGAAACTTAAATCATTCCCACTAAAATTAGGGATATGACAAGGCTGCGCATTCTTCCCATATCTCTTCAATATAATTCTTGAAGTTCTTGCTAAAGCAATAAGGCCACTAAAGGAGATCAAGGGGACACAAACTGGAAAAGAAGTCAAATATCACTATTCACAGATGACATGATAGTACACATAAGTGACCCCAAAAATTCTACCAGAGAACACTTACAGCTTATAAACACCTTCAGCAAAGTGGCTGGATATAAAATTAACTAAGAAAAATCAATAGCCCTCCTCTACACAAGTGCTAAACAGGCTAAGAAAGAAGTTAGGGAAACAGTACCCTTCACAATTGCCACAAATAATATAAAATACCTTGGTCTAACTCTAACTGGTGATTGAAAGATCTTGCATGACAAGAACTTCAAGTCTTTGAAGAGAGAAATTGAGGAAGATATCAGAAGACGGAAAGATCCCCCATGCTCATGGATTGGTAGGCTAGAGATAGAGAAAATGGCCATCTTACCAAAAGCAATCTACAGATTCAGTGCACTACCCATCAAAATTCCAACACAATTCTTCACAGTAAGAACAACTCTCAACTTCATATGGAAAACCAAAAAACCCGCATAGCCAAAATGATCCCGAGCAGTAAAAGAACTTTTGCAGGCCCCACAATCCCTGATCTTAAGCTGTACTACAGAGAATTAATAATAAAAACTGCATGAATTTGACATAAAAAACATGGTGATCAATGGAATCAAGCTGAAGACCCCAAAATAAACCCATACACCTCTGGACACTTGATTTTTGAAAAGGAAGCCAAAACCATACAATGGAATAGGAAGAGCGTCTCCAACAAACGGTGTTGGACTAACTGGATGTCTGCATATAGAAGAATGAAAATAGATCCATATTTATCATCCTGCACAAACTCAAGTCCAAATGGAGCAAAGGCCTCAACATCAAACCAGACACTGAATTTAATAGAAGAGAAAGTGGGAAATACCCTTGAACACATATTACAAGAGAAAATTTCCTGAACAGAAAATCAGTGTCTCAGGCACTCAGGTCAAGAATTAATAAATGGAACCTCATGAAACTGAAAAGTTTCTGTAAGGCAAAGGACACATCAGAGCCCTAGAGATTGGGAAAGCAACTTCACCAACCCTACTTCCAACAGAGGGCTAATATCCAAAATATACAAAGAGCTCAAGATGTTAAACTTGAAAAATCCAAATAACCCAATCAAAGGATGGGGTACAGAATTAAACAGAATTCTCAAGAGAGGAATCTCCAACGGCTGAGAAGCACTTGAAATGTTCAACATCCTTAGACATCAGGGAAAATGCAAATGGAAATGACCCTGAGATTCCACCTTACACCAATCAGAATTGGTTTTTTTGTTTTTGTTTTTGTTTTTTTCGGTTTTTCGAGACAGGGTTTCTCTGTGTAGCCCTGGCTGTCCTGGAACTCACTCTGTAGACCAGGCTGGCCTCGAACTCAGAAATCTGCCTGCCTCTGCCTCCCAAGTGCTGGGATTAAAGGCGTGCGCCACCACTGCCCGGCCCAATCAGAATTGTTAAGATCAAAAACTCAAACACATGCTGTTGAGGATGTAGAGAAAGAGGAACACTCCTCCATTGCTGGTGGGATAGCAAACTTGTAAAATCACTCTGGAAACAAACCTGGCAGTTTCTCAGAAAATTGGAAATAGGTCTACTTGAAGACCCAGCTAAACTGCTCCTGGACATATACACAAAAGCTACTCCACCATACCCCAAGGACAGGTGATCCACTCTGTTTGTAGTAGCTTTATTCATTATAGCCAGAAACTGGAAGCAACCCAGATGTCCCTCAGCTGAAGAGTGGACACAGAAAATGTGAGTCATCTGCACAATGGAGTACTATTCCGCTATTAAAGACCAGGACACCAGGGATTTTGCAGGCAAATAGATGGAACTAGAAAATATCAACCTGAGTCAGGTAACTCAAAACCAAAAGAATATACATGGTATGTACTCACTGATAAGTGGATAGTAGCAAAAAAGTTCAGAAGAGCAACAGTACACCCTACAGATCCAAAGAAGTTAAACAGGAAGGCAGGCCCAAGTGAGGATGCCTCAATCCCATTTAGAAGGGGGAACAAAATAGTCATGGGAAGCAGAGGGAAGGAGGGACCTGGGTGGGAGAGGGGAGGGGAGGAGAATAGGGATGCAGGATCGGCATGGGGAGAGACAGGAGAGCGGTCCAGAGAGTCAGGAGAATGAATGGAAATATGCAGCTGCTGGGGACGGGTGGGGTGGGGTGGGGTGGGGTGGGGTGGTGTGGTGTGGGGTGGGGTGGGGTGGGGTGGGGTGGGGTGGGGTTTGGTTCTCTAGGAAGCTCCAGAGACCTGGGATAAGGGAGGCTCCCAGGAGTCAATGCAGGTGACCTTAGCTGAAATCCCCTACAGGAGGGATATGGAACCTGAAGGGACCACCTCCAGTAGCCGGACAGGACCCTCAGTGGAGGGACGGGGACATCAACCCACCTATATAACTTTTGACCCAAAATTGGTCCTAAACGAAACGCATCGAGAGAGATGGAGCAGAGATTGAAGGAATGGCTGACCAGTGACCGGCCATTTTTGGACCCATCCCATGGGTAGGCACCAAGCCCTTACACTATTAATGATGCTATGTTGTGCTTGCAGACAGGAGCCTAGCATAGCAACCCCTCTGAGAGGCTCTCCCCAGCAGCTGGTTGAGACACTGGACAAACATTGGATGGAGGTCGGGGACCCCTGTGGAAGAGTTAGGGGAAGGACTGAAGGCCCTCAATGAGATGGCAACCCCACAGGAAGAACAACAGTTTCAACCAACTCGTACCCTGGGAGCTTCCAGAGACTAAGCCACCAACCAAAGAGTATATAGGGGCTGGTCCGAGGCCCCCAGCATATATGTAGCAGAGGGCTGCCTTGTCTGGTCTCAGCAGGAGAGGATGCACCTAATCCTGCAGAGACAACAGGGGTGAGGGGATACTGGGGGATGGGAGGGTGTGCTGCCCGTTCAGAGGCTAAAGGAAGGGGATGGGGGAGGAACTCTGTGAGGGATGACGAGGGGCAGCATTTGGGACATAAAAAAAAATAGTCTTTAGTGTAGCTGGGTGGAACTCTCGAGTTCAAGACCAGCCTGGTCTACAGGCTGTTCCAAGACAGCCAGGGTTATACAGAGAAACCCTGTTGTTGTTGATGGTGGTGGTGTATAATCACAGTGACAAATAATCTTGCAGTTTTAAAAAGTCAAATCACTCTACCTCAATCCTCTTCCTCCTCCATCAGCCTGGTGTGGTGCAGCCTCCCTGACTGCCTCGGCCCTTCAGTACCCCTCCATGGCTGCCCATGCAGGCTCTGGCGCTGTGGACACTGATGAGGCCCTGGGACAGCAGAGCCTGATCATTGCCAAGCTGAGCTGGTAGTGGCGGCAGTGAAGTGAGGAGCGAGAAGAAACAGCGGTTCCAACGTCTGTGACCACTGGACTCAACAACCAACTGCTGCACACGAGATCAACCGCTTGAAGACCTAGAATCCTTTCACGTGAGGCTCCAACTGAGCAGGCTGACCCCGCCCCGAACAGAATCACCTTCACACAAGTCCCGCCCCCGTTTCACAGCCCCGCCCCAAGTAAGAAAGCTCTGCCCACTCGCCCAGTTCTTGTACTCTTGGCTCCTGGGAAGGGGTGGGGATCACTAGCCAGGGCAGTGCCTCTGTAAAAGGTCTGCTTCCCAGGAGCTATGCCTCCTACTGGAGGCAGGCTAGCAATGTACAACTGAAGCTGCACTCCTGAAGGATCCAGTTCTCCAGATTCCCAGATCTCAGCTGACAGGTAGTACTGCTAGCTTCCGGCTTGGTGGTCCCAGGAGCCATTCTCCTAACTGCTTGCCCTACTGCTAAAACATATTAGTGTCAACCTTTAAAAGCTGGGTTTAACCTGTGAATCTGTAGGCAGTCTATAAAGCACTGTCTGTTTATTAATTGCCTACTGCAACAGGTCAACTGCTTAAACCATTACAGAAAATTATTCAGACAGCAGCTTAGCCTCACACATGCATAAAAAATTTAAAATATACTGCTACTATGGACCGCATGAAATATGCAACAGTGGTTTACATAGCTATTTACACACACACATGTATATGTATGTTTTTGTGTATGTATATGTATACATATATGTAAAATTCTACTAGACAGCACTGGGCAAATTCTTAACTCTGAAATCATGTTCTCAAGCAGGTAGGGTTTTTTGTTTTGTTCTGTTTGTCTGAAGAGTGGCATAATAAATTCCTATTTGGGAGAAATGCCAAAGAAATGATATCTCCACAAAGCATGAGTTAAACTCTCATTTGGGTTAAACTGATTTGTTGATTTTTTTCTCTGACTATCTAATACAGCCATACAAAGTACATGTTTTTTCAGAAACCCCATAAATAGAATACAAACAGCATAGATCTCTTTGGGGACACACACATATATACAGTGAGCATCATTGAAAGGCATGTCCTCAAATTTTACCACTTTGACTATATCAGCCCGCTGTCTTCTGGCCTCCTAAATCCCTGATGGCAGGAGGATACTCTCATCATTTTGAGTTGAGATTTGCCTTATCTTGATGTTCTCTTGGGTGTAGTGGCTCATGCCTGTGTTTCCAAGCACTAGGGAGACTAAGTCAGGATTGCAGCAAGTTTCAGTCTAGCCTGGACTAATATAATAGCAAGTCCTTGTCTCAAAACAATATCAAACAATTCTTTTTTATTCTCCTCTTTCAAACTCTGATTTTAAAGAGAGTCAGGGTAGTGTTAATCCCAAAGATGGGAAGAAAAAGACCATTGACCCAAATCATCATGGTTAAATTAATCAAAACAGGAAATTAATTGATCTCTGGATCCCTAAGATGCCTGTTGCCAAGTGGTCTGCAGGAATGGGCACTCTAAGTCAGTTACCCTGCAGCCCAGAGTCCCTCTGCGGACTGTGAGCAGTGGGGCTCACAAGCAGCTGAGCTACCTCTGAGGCCTGACTGTCAAGCTGTGCAGCTTTGCTCCATGTGCCTCATAGAGGGTTCTGAGGAAGAATGAATGTCAGCAGTGTTGTCGGCCTTGTATCTCTCTTAGTGCTCTCCTTAGTTATTGAACAAAGAGTTGCTCTTCTTTCCCACTAAATCGTGCCCTGGTGGTCAGAATGCCAAAGAAGGTATCCCTAAGAGTGCTGGGCTAATCTGGCATTGTGAACTGTAAACTTTATAAGGAATCCTTAAGATTCGTTTCAATCCTGGCAGACTGTGGCAGGGCCCATCCATGCCCATACTTGAGGTCATTCTCCCTTATGGAAGGACAAAAGAAATGGGACTGTTGAACTCAAGTTTGGACAAAATCCGTATAATGACCAATGAAGCTTGTCCTGTGTGGCCGCCGTACAGAGAGACTTGTGACCTCATTTGCTATATGAACTAACGGTAGCTTAATCGTGTAACTAACCAATCGAGTCTCAGCCAATCACAGCAATGAAATTCCAGCCTGTCACAGAAATGGAGCCAATCACAGCCTGCCAGTGGATCACATGATGTCCGCTGCACATGCTGCCTGCAGCCAATCAGGATGTATCTGAAAGGTTTGTGGCTCTTTGGCTGTTTAACTGCCGGGTGTGCAGTGCTGCTGGAGTAGCACATGTCTGGATCTTGCTAATGTAACTGCTGGAAACTTTCCTATAAGGATCCCCACGCAGGAACCAGCAGAGAACCTGTCTGTGTCCCCCATGGCATATGGGGAAATTCAGAGGTGCTGGGGGCTGCTGGGACTTGAGTGGGGAGCTGACATGCATGGCGATATCACTGGTCTGCTTGAGATCATTTTGTCAACTGTAGCCCAGCCTGAGAGCCCTGCAGCATCTGGCATGGGAGGACACAAGGGAGGGTTGGCGCAGGACTATGGAGACCCGAAAGGAGAGGAGATTGCTATGGGAGTGCTGGAGAAATGCTTGGAAGGGACAGGGAAAGTGGAAGGGGCCCCTGGGAACTCAGGCTCTACAGCGCCCCCTGTGGGCTCCAGAAAAGATGCAGGCCTCTTACTTCTCTTCCTCTTCATCCCAAGGGACCTGTCTAGAGGAAGAGTGAACTACCCCAACACAGGAAATGGAGTACTCGCATCAAGTGGCCCACACCTGATCCGGTTCCAGGGATCAGAAGCCTCCACAGGTGTTGCAGGTGTGTGATGCACATATAAACAGACAGACAGACAGATGTGCATGCACAGGCACGTAAATTAGGAAAAAAGTGACTGGTGTTCTCATAGTGGAAATCTCTGTGGAAGGCTTTAGAGCAGCAAAACAGGCTGGTCCTGTTTTGATGCAATCTCTCATGTCCATGTGGACAGACCCCAGGACTTGAGGCTTGGCTGGGAGCTGAGTGATGCCTAGTCAGGACCCTTCCTGGCTTGCTCAGTGACCGGGTAATTCCTGCATTTTGAACAAGCCCCTTCCTTTGTGCGAGCCAGTCCTGTAGGATAGCCTGGTCTCTTGCTGTTCTCATGGGAAGGCAAGTGCTGGAAGCCCAGAAGGACTTGCTGTATGATCCCAGGTCATGCTCTTGGTAACACTAGGTGCCCTCCTCGGCCCCGAGCATAGCAGTAGTGCTATGTGTATGTATAAAGGTCACCAGGGTATAAGTCACATTCAGAATTCTTAGGTCTGGCTTTCCCATCAATCAGCAATTCATCCTTTCTGGAGTTAAAAGGGCTCTTAGGAAATAGTATTTCCTGATTGAAGACTCTGCTTGCTTTCAGAAGTCTGTGATGGAGCTGAAGTTTTTCCAGGCTTGTGGTTTAGGCCAAGAGCAAGGGTCACTGGGTTGGTGTTAGAGAGAGGACGCTCAGAGCCAAAGGTCCCATCACTAGAGTTAGTGCTATCTCTGTTGAGGTGGGAGGCTTGTCGATGGCAACCACGACTGCACACACAGGCCTGAGGAGAGGGAAAGGCAGGAGAGCCCTGGCCAGGGTGACACATTCCTCAAATGCTGTCCTGCAGTCACCATACACTACAGGGATGCAGGTTCAGTGTAGCATCTCCGAGGGGCTGGGAGTGGCAAACAATGACTACTGTTTAGTTAGGGCTTCTATGGCTATGAGGAGACACCATGACTGTGGCAACTCTTATAAAGGAAAACCTTTCAATGGAGCTGGCTTACAGTTCAGAGGTTTAGTCCATTATCATGGCAAGAAGCATCGCAGAATGCAGGCAGACATGGTGCTGGGGTGGTAGCTGAGAGTTCTACATGTGGATCAGCAAGCAGCAGGAAGGAAGACTGAGTCACTAGACCTGGCTTGAGCATATGAGACCTCAAAACCCACCTCCACAGTGACACATTTCCTCTAACAAGGCCACGCCTACTCCCACAAGGTCCTCCCTCTTAATAGTACCACCCCCTATGGGCCTATGGGCACCATTTTTATTCAAACCACAACTGAGGAGGACAACACTACTTTGTCACCCAGGTGAGCTGAGGGGCTGCTGGGCTTGGCTCCCATAGACTTCATCATGGAGAACCGGCTTCTGTCCTGGGGATTTCATTTCTCTCCAGGAAGCCCAGGACGTAGGAGATTACCACATCCTCAGCATTCCTGAACATTCCTTGTGATGTGTGAGATACTGGGCCTTTTTATGCCTCTGTATACCAATACCTTCACCTGCACAAATGTAGAACCTAGCCAGAGGGTCAGGTTGAGCAAGACCCTGAGTGGGGGTCCCATCTCCTCATATGTGAAGACTTTTTCTCTGGTGCTGGGATGGCAAGTCTTACAGTACAGCTAGGGCATATGGTTGAATGTGAATTTCAGTGTTATTGTCACGTCTCTGTGTGCCCTTTACTTCTAGAAGCTGCTTCAAGGGTGTCCAAATGCTGACCCTGCCTTGTGCCCAGCTCAGTGCAGACAGAAACCACTACACTGAAAGAGAAACACAACCAGGAAGTGGTCCCCGTTCTGAGGAGTAGCAGCCATTAGTACACAGAGGGTATGCTCACATAAAAAGTAAAGCTTTTCCTTTGTGGGGATATATTTTTATTGAAAAATCTTTCCTCTGCTAACATGTGTGAGAAGCATTGGGTTGATCAGACGTGCCACCTTACTGAACAACTGCCTGACAGCCATGGTAAAGACAACCCAGAATCCTGTCTCCTGTGTACTATGTGGAAGAGTCTCCTGGGGACACAGACTTTCTGGGCAGCAAGGCCTGATTGCTGTCCCTATTTGTGATCAACTTGTTTTTCATTGGATGGCTGT
This sequence comes from Uromys caudimaculatus, assembly GCA_028551405.1. Lineage (NCBI taxonomy): Eukaryota > Metazoa > Chordata > Mammalia > Rodentia > Muridae > Uromys > Uromys caudimaculatus. Next base: position 1,393 of record JAPYYD010005104.1, on the reverse strand, counting down.
GGCCTCTGGGGCTGATTGATGGCCACAGCTCATGTCTCATCACTCTGCTTTGTTCTAGGTCATAGTGGCCCCCACTGTTGATGGGAGCAGCTGCCCTCAGAGGGCTGGGGGTTCCTCAACTTGGCATCTTCAGTGTGATGGGCCACTTCGTGTCAGAACCTGTCTTTTGCACTAGGCTGTCTCTAATTACATCATGAGCATCCTACTGCCCCGTGTAGAGGAAGAGATTCCTTTGGACTTGGGCCCAGCTCTGGACAGTAGTGCAGGGACGTCACACGAATCTGAGAGTTTTCCCTTCCCTAGACAATATTCTCCACACCCTGCAGAACATTCCTAATCCTTCTTTTAGAATGCCTTTCTGGGGGAGACGGTCACTTCTCTGATGGGCGTGGGAGGACTTGCTCCCAACAGTGTCCAACTAGTTTCCTGACCTTAGCGTGGGCCCAGCTCAACAGCTTGGGAGGCCCTCACCCCTGCAAGTCTTTTCCTTGCGGTTCTGCTCTGGGCCTCCCATGGCCGCCTCTCTCCTGGTTGTAGAAGTATCCTGCTGGGACTCCTTCTGAAACCTTCTCTTTGGCGACCAGCTCCTTCTGCTCTCTGCTGTGCCTAAAGCTCATTCAGAGCACAGAAATCCCCCAAAGTCTCCATGTTGCTTCTAGGTGCTCTGGAAGATGCTCAGAGAGATGCAGAGAGCAGGCTGGCTGGGGTGGGGATGTGGCTCAGTGTGGGAGGAGGACCAGGGGACCATTCTTGAGATACTTTTGTTGAGTGTATACCTGTCACTATTGTGCTTTCAGGCCCAGATGCCGGCATTCTAGAGTGGAGGGAAGGTTTTTACTGGTCCTGAACCTGACCTGGCCAGATTCATTGATAATTCAGTGACACCATGCTGTCAGGGACAGTTAATTAGCACTCAGCAGTGACATCACTGCCACACCTCCAATGACGCCACGGTCATGGTGGTTTCGTCACTGATGACTGGAACCCTATTTCAGTCTCCATGGTGGTCACACGTCTTCAGTGTCATCTGAGGCCACACACCCACCCACCTGCTGTGTGTCACCCATCATCTTTGCAAGGCTTGTACTTGACTACATGCTGAGTCTCTGGGTTCCTAAAACAGCCTTGCTCTGGCAGGTTCTGTCCAGGAGAGAGCGAGCATGGCCCTGACAGGGCAGGCAGTGCTCCTGTGCAGTTGTGTGGCCCGGGCAGAAGCAGATAGGGTCCTTCTTTGAGGGTCTTGAAACCCTGCAGATAACCAGGAAGACAGAGGATTCTGTAACATGGCAGCTGACTTGAACCTTTTGATGAAGTTTTTCCAGGAACATGGCAACCTTAGCAAGAAACATGGATGGCAGAGATGGGAAAGGCAGCCCAGGGAAGGGATGCGGCT
>JAPYYD010005103.1:0-12464 GCA_028551405.1 Uromys caudimaculatus | reverse complement strand
GCCACAGCTGCCTGCTTTTGGGATCCAGGGGGGTTTCTAGACCCACCTACCTCGGTCCCTGTGTCTCGCGGGTTCGGGGCAGTACCTGGTGAGCTGTGGGGCGTGTCTTTGGCCCTCTCCTGGGTCTTGCGATCTCCTGAGAGGGGTCTTTGTCCTGGCGCTGATTAGCTGTGGGACCCTGTGGCCCAAGCTGAGGTTTCCGGCCGTCGCCGGAAGCTGCTGGCCGTCAGTCTCTGTGGCCCGTGGAAAGCGGCCAGAGTCTGTGAGCTCTGGGGACGTGTTGCCCCTGCTATGGGCTTTTCTGCGTTGCTGGGAGAGAGGATTTTTCTCCCGGAGCTGCTTGTCTATGGAATCCTAGTGTCCCAGGCAGAAGTTTCCTGCCACAGCCCCAAAGACCATTTTTAACCCTGGAGGAATCTTCAGTTTTTCTACATTATCTAAAAATGATACAATATTTTCTGCCTACAAATATAGTTTCCACTGGGGAATAACTTAAAAGGGCAATGGAAACAGAAATCACTCAAATATAATGAGCTGGCAGACACAATTATATTGCATTTTAGTGAATGTTCTTCCTTCTAATCTGCATAAACACTTTTGTTTTGAGATGATTATAGATTCTTCTAAAGTTGATGTTATGAAAATAGTATGTCCAGTATATACTTCACCCAATTAAAGTCAGTAGTTACATTTTATATAATTATAGCACAGTACCAAGACTAAAGAGTTAGCAATGGCATGGTGTGTGTATATAATACAGTGTCATCGCCCTCATATAGTTGTGGAATCATCCCAAGACAATGATATGTAGCCTTAATTTTCTTTACAGTTACGGTTACCTCCCTGCCAAATCATGTTTAAGGAGGAAAAGGTTTGTTGAGCTTACAACTCTAGCTTATCACAGAGGGATGTTAAAGCCACAGGAATTTGAAGCAACTAGTCATGTTCACAGTCAAGAGCAAAATGTATGCCTGCCTGGTATTACTCAATTTATTTTCTCCTTTTAAAAACCAGTTTAACCTTTCTACCAATTAGTATAATCAAGATAATCTCCTACAGACATGCCTGAAGGCCAACCATCTCTAGACAGCCCCTCTTGGAGAGTCTTCCCAGGTGACTCTAGGTTGCGTAAAGCTGACACATCACATTTATGTATTTTCAAAAAGTTGAGATTAAGGGATAGAGAGATCAGTGTTCAAGAGCACAGTCTGCGTAGGACCAGAAGACCTTTTCTAGCAGACAAATTGGTGGTGTATACCCATCTGATCTAGGTTATCTTCTGGCTTCCTTAGGAACTCACACTCAGATGCATGTATTACACACAGACACACACACACACACACAGACACACACACAGAGACACACACACACAGACACACACAGACACAATTTAAAAACTAAAATAAATCTGTAAAATATCCATATCATACCGTATAATTTGTTTTAGATTTTTTTCTCGGATGATTGCTTTAGAAGACTTGGGATTAGGTGGCTAATGGCTATAGATGGCTTAAAGGTACTTGCTGGATATCACCCAATCATCTCTTGGGATGCATCATTTTATGTTTAAATGGCCAAAGCAATGCCTGTCACTAATTGGTGACTTGACCACTATGAATACTTGTGTTACATTAGTATCTACCTTATTGGTGACATGTATTATTTTTATTCTGCTTAAACTTCATATATTTAATTAGTGAGTTAACTACCTCTTAAGTTTATTTAAAATGTCTATACTTTTTAATAAACTTTTCTTCCTATATTTCTGTCAGCTTTTGTATGGGAGATTTTTCTTTCCTTTATTCAATTTTTGTGTGCCTTTTGTGCGTACTTCTCTGTATGTGTAGTACTTTTTATTTGCCTCAGCTTTATGTTGCAGTTTTAATTTTGTTTAAAATGATTTTGTTGCATAGAAGTTAAGAATGTTTGTGTTATCAAACCTATCAATCTTTTTTTGTTTGTTTTTGTTTTTGCCTTTGGAGACTCCTTTTCTGAACTGAAATAATTAAATTATATTCTCATTTTGTTCTTATATGATTATCTAGTTTTCTGTATGAAACTCTTTAAGCCATCTGCTATCTATTTTATTATATGTTATTTCATAAGCATCTAATTTAATTTCTCCAAATTTTATCTACCTCAACAGCAGCTATTAGAAACAAATCCTTTCCATTGATCTGAAACGACCCATTTATTGTATATTAAAGTCATGTGTATACTGCATCCAGGGTAGAAAATGGATTGAATTTCTGTCTTATCCATTCATTCTTTGTTCCTTCTCCCATTTGCTCATCCCAAAACATTTAGCACCCACTATGTGCTTTTTTTTTGTCTTCTGTTGTTCTGGGATCAAAGCCAGGCCTCCTGTGGGCTAGGCAAGTGCTCTCCCACTGAGTGACATTCTATCCCTTGTGTGCTTTAGATGCAGTGGGTACTGTAATTAATGCAGATAGATAAAACAGGCCTTTCAGTCATCAAAGGACAGGTTGGGGAAGGAAGAAGACTGTGGTAAATAGGAGACAAAGTATCTGTGTGAAATTTTTTTCCTAGGAGGGTTTAAATGATGAAGTGGGATTTTAACCGTAGTCCCAGTTTTAGAGGAACCTAATGAAGATCTTCCAATGGATCTAAGAGTGTGTCCAACTGCAGATATAAGACATTCAGGCATCAGATCTGTTATATTTGCATGTGTAGAGGCTTGGTAAGCTTGTAACGTAACTTCTGGTTCTCCAGTGGTGGTGTTATTTTGGGGTGTTCTGGAAGTTGAAAGGTGAGGATGAGTTAGTAAATTCATATTCCTTTCCTCTTTCCCTGGAGGTAACTTTACTGCAAGATTCTGGTGTCAGCCCAGTGGTTCATGGCAGGCTCTCCGCTGATGTAGCAGTTTACTGCAGGATAGGCTTGGGCTCCTGATATGCCCAAGGGGATACCTTTCCCTTTCTGGCACTAGCCAGAAGATCAAAGGTGTGAATAGGAATCAGACAAAGTAGCTCCTCCCCTAGCCGTGCAGTCCTCGGTGGTTAGTGGCTGCCGTGCAGTCCTCGGTGGTTAGTGGCTGCTGTGCAGTCCTCGGTGGTTAGTGGCTGCCGTGCAGTCCTCGGTGTTGTCCTCTGGCCTCAGCCTGCTGAGTGCTGGCATTGCATGTTGTGCAAACATGCCCAGCTACACTGGAAGTATGGAAGATAACCAGAACCCATGCACAGATGCTAGGCCACAGCTGGCCAGTGATGCCTCAGATCATTTCAAAAGTCATCTTTATTATTTTATTTATACTTTTTATTATTTTTGTAAGGATAGCTTTCTGAGGGGTCTTATTTTCCATCTTTAAGCTTTACTCATCTAAGTGGACAAACCAGCGCCTTTTAGCATCTTCACCAGTCAGTGTAAACACTGAGTTTCTAATCCATCCATTCTCATCACACCAGAAAGAAACCTTGTGCCCAGCAGTGGTCCCTTCCTATCTTACTTCCAGCCATGGCAGCCATCAGTCTACGCTCTGTCTTTATAAATTTGTTTTCTGTGAACATTTCATGGAGATGCGATCATGCAGTACACTCACATTTTCTCAATTACACTAATATTTGTGAAGCCCATTCACATTTTAGCACATATCAGCGTCTCATTGCTCCTTATTGCTGAGCAACGTTCCCCTGTATGCCTCCAGTACATTTACTTATTATTCACTGCTTGATGGACAACTGAATTTTATTGCTTTAGGAGCACACCCTGAAGAAATTTATGTCCGTGCTCTCCAGAATGAAGCTGGAACATTCACAGCAATGTCAACCCTTCTTTATTTTTATTATAATAAACATGGCAGTCACTACAGCTGCCATACGAGCTCCAGATAATTGAGATACACAGGATGAATATATTTATATTTTGAAACACTGCTGGAGATACTGAGGAACAAAGTGCTTTATGGACAATGTGATTTAGTTAAAGTAATCCCGGCTATGAATAAATATTCACATCACACCACTCTTCATACGGCCAGCCCTGCATACCAGCACTTTGTTTCCAAGTGCTGGATGCCTTGGTGTGGTCATCACACAGCATTTGGACCTAAGATCTTATTTATATGCATCTGAGTATTACAGTGAGTTTCCTATTTAATAATTAGCCTCACTAATGATCAAACTGTCATCTTAAATTACAGTTGATAGCACCTGAAACTCACTTCATTTACTTAAAAAAGTACGAGGTCCTTGATAAAGTGCATTCAAGATGTCAGCAGCTAAAACAGTGGGAGAAGAAATGATTACTCTGTGATATTCGGACCTCTTGTTTCAAAGAAGATTGTTTTAAAGACAGAGAAATTACTCCATATGCTGTGTGTGCTAGAATGGTAATTTAGGGAATATCTTCTTTCCTAAAGCTATTTGACCAAATCACAAATTGAGCAGTAAGAAAAAAAATACTCATGTGCATGTAGTAATTATTTCTCAATATCTGAAACCTGCACTATACAAAGATACTGTTTATCTTAAAAAGATAATACTTCAAAAGTGTTGCAAAACCTGGTTTCACAAATCCATACTTAAGTACAAACTGAGCATGGTTATTTGGGGATTGGCAATTTCTGAGACCACATTTCAAAAAAGTAAAGCCAGGCTGTGGTGGCACACGCCTTTAATCCCAGCACTCGGGAGGCAGAGGCAGGTGGATTTCTGAGTTCAAGGCCAGTCTGGTCTACAGAGTGGGTTCCAGGACAGCCAGGGCTACACAGAGAAGCCCTATCTCAGAAAAAAGAAAAAAGAAAAAAGAAAAAAGAAAAAAAAAAGAAAAAACAAATCAAAACATAAGTAAGCAATGTTACAGCTGTGTTATCCTGGTTTTAAAACTTTGAAAAGTCACTGTAAAAACAAAGTTAGCAATTCTTCTCTTAGAAGGACTCTACACACCACAGAAGGAAAGCACAAAGGTTTATGTAAGAAGGACAAATGCAGAAAGGCCAAGCATATGTGTTCATGTGTGTGCTCACGTGGGACAGAATTTCTGGGCCATAAAGTGGTCAAGTCATTTCTCAGAGTGCATTCCTGGGACCTAAGGGTACCCGAGGTCTGCTTTCCTGTGATGGATGCAATTTGTAAGAGCATTTGTATAAGAGAAACACAATGGATGAGTAAAGAAATAAAGTCTTAGTTCATGTGGGTTGCTGTAACAAAAATGCCTGGGTTAGATGGTTTTAACAACATTCATTTCTTAGAGTTCTGGAAGATGTAAAGTTCAAGATGAAGATGTCACCAAGTCAGTCTGGTAGGGCTCATTCCCTGGTTCATAGACACCTTTTATTTCAATGATAGAAGAGGTGAGGGAGCTCTCTAGACTCTCTTCCATGGGCTTTAATCCATTGCTGTTCCAAGCTCATGACTTAGTCACCTTCCAAAGTCTATGCTTCAATTTTCCACTCACAAAATTGGGGTAGGTACATAAGAATTCAGTCTGTGGTTGGTGGTATGTGTAAACAGTGGGGCACTACACAGCAATGAAAATTAACTGTGATTTTTAAAAGACAGGATTGAATTTCAAAGGTATGTTAAGAGATAAAATGTGTTATGTGATTCTAATCATATAAATTTCAAAAAGATAAAACAGTGTTAAAGGTCATGGTAGTGATTAATTTAGGGTAGGTAGTGAGAAGTATGAATTGAAGAGACAGAAAGAGAATTTCTGAGGATGGGATGCTCTGTATTTTCTTTTTTTCTTGTCATCGATTAATTATATAAAGGGATTGGTTCTATGATGGCGTGTTGATGTAATGTAGTGTCTCAGTTAGGGTTTTATTGATGGGAAGAGACACCTTGACCAAGGCAATTCTTATAAAGGCAAACATTTAATTGGGGCTTTCTTACATCTTCAGGAGTTCAGTCCATTATCATCATGGTGAGAATCATGGCAATATCTACGCAGACATGGTTCTGGAGGAGCCAAGAGTTCTACATCTTGATTGGAAGATTGTCTTTTGCAGGCAGCCAGGAGGAGGTTCTCTCTTCCACAGTGGGCAGAACATGAACATTTTTATGATACCTCAAAGTCCTGCCTCCACAGTGACACACTTCCTCTAAATGGCTACACATCTTCCAATAAGTCCACATTTTCTCAGAGCCACTTCCTATGGGCCAAGCATATTCAAACCACCACATGTAGTGAGATTCTGTTCACCCTCATTCTGTTCTCTGTCCCTCTCCCACTCTTCCTCTTCCTTTTCCAAAACACCCTCCTTTCTACTTCCATGCCCGAGAAAACAATCTAAATTCCACAAATGAGAGAAAACCTGACATAAGAAAACCTGACATAGTTTTCTGAGTCTGGCTCATTTCACCCAACAAGATAGTCTCTAACTTTACTCATTTTCCCACCAAGAATGACACAATTTCCTACTTTGTGGTTGATTAAGCCTCCTGGTGACTATAGACCACATGCCAAGCAGGGTTTCTTCAGTTCTAGATGGTTCATTGAGCTATAGCTTATGCTTCTTTCAGCTTTAGGGAGAAGATAACAGTAAAGTTTCAGTTCAGACACTGAATAGTTTTATCCTATTTTTATTTTAATTGTAACATGGATATGAGCTTAGGTAGAATCATAAAAATAAAATGTATTAAGATTTTCTTTCAGTGTTTATATATAAAGATGAGAGTTTCATTCTTTAACCAAGGACTATTTTTTGGTCTTATTTTTGCAATGTTTCCTTTGCATGTTTTGGGGTTTACTTTTTTCATGTTGTTAACATTTTGCTGTTTTATAATATAGTTTAATAATTCAAATTATTTACAATGACATTACTTAAAAGTTAGTTTAATTATTAATGTGTTTTGTGTGTATGTATGTGTGGATGTGAAAGTTATTTGTGTCTGTTTCTGTGTGAGCATGTAAGTGACACGGTGAAAGACAGAGGACAATTGTAGAGGTGTTGTTTTTCTCCTATATGATGGTTCTGGGCCTTGAACTTAGGTTTTCAGATAAACAGAAAAATGCTTTTACCAGCTGTGCCATTGTTTTTGTTAGATTTCTATTGCTATGATGAAACACCATGACCAAAAGCAAGTTGGGAAGAAAGAGTTTATCTGGCTTACACTTCCTTATCACTGTTCATCATTGAAGGAAGCCAGGACAGGAACTCAAACAGGGCAAGGTTCTGGGAGGCAGGAGCTGATACAGAGGCCATAGAGGGGTGCTGTTACTGACTTGTTCCTCATGGCTGCTCAGCTCATTTTCATACAGAACCCAGGACAATCAGTCCAGGAGTAGCATCACCCATAGTAGGCTGTGTTCCCCCCCCCCCCCCGAGTCAATCACTAATTAAGAAAATGCCATGAGATGGTTTGTGTACAGCTGGTCTTTTGGAAGCATTACCTTAATGGGGGCTCCTTCTTCTCAGGCAACATTAGTTGTGTCAGGTTGACATCATACTATCCAGCACAACTTACCCCATGTCAGATCAACACATAAACACATTACCATTAAGCCACAATCCGTCCTTTCTCATTCATCCCCAAAATCTCACATTAAAAACATAAATAACTTTAAAAGTCCCACAGTATTTACAAATTCAAATATATTAAAAGTTAAGTCCCTTTAAAATAGCCAGTCTTTTAAAAAATCCAAATATCTTGTGAAAGTTCAAAATTTCTCAATGGGCTCCTATAAAAAACAAAATTAAGTCAATAGTTTCTTACTTCAAGAGAGAAAAAGCAGGGCACAATCACAATCAAATTAATCAAAACTAAACCACCGAAAGTACAAACAAATAAATGTCCAGTTTCTGGGATCTACACAAGACATTCTGGCTCCTCCAAAGGACTTGGGTAACTTTTCTAGCTCTGCCCTCTGCAGCACACAGGGCTTCTCTTTTAGGCTCAGGCTGATTTCTCTCCATCACTGTTCTTCTTGGTCATCTCATGCTACTGGCATCTCCAAACACTGGGGTGTTCTGCTGAAACTGGGCTGCACTTTTACCAATAGCCTCTCCTAGGTACTCTTCATGGTACCAAGACTCAACTTTTCTACATGACCCATTCAATCCTGGGCTTTCAACTTCTACTGAGGCTGTATTTTCCCCATTGGCCTCTAATGACATCTCACAGTGCCAAGACTCAGGTGCTCTCCATAGCCCCTTCATGCCTCCAAATCCAGTATACTACCAAGTTTTGCTGCTAGTGCAAGGTATAAATACCTCTGGAGCATAGCTTATGTGTGCTGAATCTCAGGAAACACTTCCCCAAAAGTGTTACCTCAGTGATGCTGGTCTCTTCTAAATCACCACTTTCTTAGCTCTAGATGACCAGCATCAATTGTCCTAGCAAAGCAAAGGTGTCACTCCAGTGGTTCTGTTCACTTGTTAATCACAGATGGTTCTTCAGGTTCAGTTGACCAGACCCCACTGATTCTTCACACAAATAGCCCAGTAGAATCTTCACCTCCCTCTGAAAGTTCACAAGCCAGGCCTCCATTGTCTGCACTGCTCTCTTATTTCCCAAACTCAAACAGCACAGACCACTGAGTTCTCAATACCCAATGACTCTTCTAGCCCAAAGTTCCAAAGTCCTTCCAAGGTCCTCCTCAAATCAACATAGACAGATATGTCATAGTTGTTCCCCACCCCCCACCCCTGCTACTAATTTGTCCTTTAGGGTTAGGATTTCTATTGCTGTGATGAAACACCATGACCAATAACAAGCTGGAAAGGAAAGGGTTTATTCAACTTACACTTCCACATCATAGTCCATCATCAAAGAATTATCTTGCCAGACTTTATAATAGAATTACCTTAAAGCTTCCAATTTCCATCTGCACCCCAGACCTAAGACTGTGCCACAGCTCTCTGTACCCAAACCCAGCAAGGAGAGAGCTGATCTTCCAGGAGTGCTGTCACTCCTAAGTTCACAAGTGAGACCATCACTTTTGCTTCAATAACTGGCCAAAGAGGGATGTGCCAGGAGTTCATAGGCCACAGGAACCACAGAGCAGCCAGGGACAGGATCCTTCTGATCTCCATTTTGGCCCCAGAGCTAGCCCTGTGACACAGCTCTCCACACCCAAATCCAACCCAGAGAGAACTGGTCTCCTAGGAGTGCTGACACACCTAAGACACAGCTTTCTGCACCCCATTACTACCCAGAGAGAGCTGGTCTCCTAGGAGTGCTGACACACCTGAGATCACAGGCTCACAGGTTTGCAGGAAGGACAAGCTCCAGTCAGAGACAGCAAGACTAACTAACAGCAGAGATAACCAGATGGTGAGAGGCAAGTGCAAGAACCTAAGCAACAGAAACCAAGGCTACTTGGCATCATCAGAACCCAGTTCTACCACACAGCAAGTCCTGGATACCCCAACATACCAGAAAAGCAAGATTCAGGTTTTAAATCACATCTCATAATGATGACAGAGGACTTTAAGAAGGACATTTAAAAATCCCTTAAAGATATACAGGAGAACACAGGTAAACAGGTAGAAACTCTTAAAGAGAAAACACAAAAAATCCCTTAAAGAATTACAGGAAAACACAACCAAACAGGAGAAGGAAATGAACAAAACCATCTAGGATCTAAAAATGGAAATAGAAACAATAAAGGAATCACAAAGGGAGACAACCCTGGAGATAGAAAATCTAGGAAAGAGATCAGGAGTCATAGATGCAAGCATCACCAACAGAATACAAGAGATAGAAGAGAGAATCTCAGGTGCAGAAGATACCATAGAAAGCATTGACACAACAGTCAAAAAAAAAATGTAAAATGCAAAAAGCTCCTAATCCAAAATATACAGGAAATCCAGGACACCATGAGAAGACCAAATGTAAGGATAATAGATATAAAAGAGAGCGAAGATACCCAATTTAAAGGGCCAGTAAATATCTTCTACAAAATTATAGAAGAAAACTTTCCTAACCTAAAGAAAGAGATGCCCATGAACATACAAGAAGCCTACAGAAACCCAAATAGACTGGACTAGAAAATAAATGCCTTCTGTCAGATGATAATCAAAACACCAAATGCACAAAACAAAGAAAGAATATTAAAAGCAGTAAGGGAACAAGGTCAAGTAACATATAAAGGCAGACCTATCAGAATTACACCAGCCTTCTCAACAGAGACTCTAAAAGCTGGAAGATCCTGGGCAGATGTCATACAGATACTCAGAGAACACAAATGCCAGCCCAGGCTGCTATACCCAGCAAGACTCTCAATTACCATAGATGGAGAAACCAAGTTATTCCATGACAAAATCCAATTTACACAATATTTTCCACAAATCCAGCCCTACAAAGGATAATAGATGGAAAACACCAACACAAGGAGGGAAACTACACCCGAGAAAAAGCAAGACATTTCTTTCAACAAACCCAAAAGAAGAAAGCCACACAAACATAATTCTACCTCTAACAACAAAAATAACAAGAAGCAACAATCACTTTTCCTTAATATCTCTTAACATCGATGGACTCAACTGCCCAATAAAAAGCCATAGACTAACAGACTGGATAGGTAAACAGGACCAAGCATTTTGCTGCATACAGGAAACACACCCAGTGACAAAGACAGACAAAGACAGTAAAAGGCTGGAAAAAAATTCCAAGTAAATGGTGCCAAGAAATAAGCTGGAGTAGCCATTCTAATATAGAATAAAATCTACTTTCAACCAAAAGTTATCAAAAAACATAAAGAAGGACAATTAATACTTTTCAAAGGAAAAAAAATCTACCAAGATGGACTCTCAATTCTGAACATCTATGCTCCAAATGCAAGGGTACCCACATTCATAAAAGAAACTTTACTAAAGTTCAAAGCACACATTGTACCACACACAATAATAGTGGGAGACTTCAACACCCCACTCTCATCAATGGACAGATCATTGAAACACAATGGAAAAAAGACAGCATTTTCAAAAAATGGTGCTGGTTCAACTGGCGATCAGGATGTAGAAGAATGCAAATTGATCCATTCTTATCTCCTTGTACAAAGCTCAAGTCCAAGTGGATCAAGGCTCTCCACATAAAAAAAAATACACTGAAACTAATAAAAGAAAAAGTAGGAAAGAGCCTGAACACATGGGCACAGGGAAAATTTCCTGAACAGAACACCAATGGCTTATGCTCTAAAATCAATAATTGAAAAATGGGACCTCATAAAATTTCAAAGCTACTGTAAGGCAAAGGACACTGTCAATAGGACAAACTGGCAATCAACAGATTGGGAAGAGATTCTTACCAATCCTACATCTGATAGAGGACTAATATCCAATATATAAAGAACTCAGTTAGACTGCAGAGAACCAACTATCTCTATTAAAAATGGGGCACAGAGAGCTACATAAAGAATTCTAGGTGGAGCCCTCTGCCTGGGCCACCAGGGGTCCATAGCCAAGGATTGCCAGGAGAAGGCTACCCTCCCAGGAGCGTGGAAAAGCCATGAGTGGAGTTAGGGCAAGCACCACTGCTCACCAGGACCCGCCCGGAACCCTCGGGTCACAGGGACTGAGGTAAAGTAGGGGACAGGAACTTTCCAGTTTCCATCTGTGCCTGGGGACCTCAGCCTGGGCCGCTGGGCTCCAGGGGAGAGCTGGTATCCCAGGAGTGCTGACATACCTTTGAGCACAGGCAGGACCACCGCTTCTGTTCAAGCTCACTGGATCAAGAGGGATCCTTGCAGAGCCATCAGGACATAGGAGCCAAGGGACAGCTGGGGACATAGAGAGCTCATAGAGAGCTGATCTTCAAGGAGTATTGACACAGAGGCCTGCAGGAGGGGCAAGCCACAGTCAGACAGAGTAAGACCAGCTAACATCAGAGTTAACAAGATGGAAAAAGGCAAGGTAAGAACATAAGGAACAGAACCCAAGGCTACGTGGCATCATCAGAACCCAGCTCTCCCACCACAGCAAGCCCTGGATACCCCAACACACCAGGAAAGCAAGACTCAGATTTAAAATCATTTCTCATGTTGATGATAGAAGTCTTTAAGAAAGAAATTAACACCCTTAAAGAAATGCAAGAGAACAGAGATAAACAGGTAGAAGCCCTTAAAGAGGAAAAACAAAAATCCATTAAAGAATTACAGGAAAACTCAATCAAACAGGCAGAAATACAGGAAAACACAATCAAACAGACAAAGGATATGCACAAAACTATCCAGGAGTTGAAAATAGAAATAGAAACAATAAAGAAATCACAAAGGGAGACAAGCCTGGAGTTAGAAAACCTAGGAAAGAGAGCAGGAGTCATTGATGTAAGCATCACCAACAGAATACAAGAGATAGAAGAGAGAATCTCAGGAGCAGAAGATACCATAGATAACATCGACACAACAGTAAAAGAAAATGCAAAATGCAAAAAGCTTCTAACCCAAAACATTCATGAAATCCAGGACACAATGAGAAGACAGAACCTAAGGATAATAGGTATAGAAGAGAGTGAAGATTCCCAACTTAAAGGACCAATAAATATCTTCAAAAAAATTAT